>MU127835.1:167879-183826 GCA_014904975.1 Marasmius fiardii PR-910
TCGAATGTCAGAGAAAGAAGCGGAAGTACTGGAAGGATTGAAGAAGCTGAAGGAGGGAGGCCTGAAAAGGTTGGCAAATGGATTACCGGAATGGGAGGAGGACAACGGTTTGGTGTATCATCATGGCAGAGTCTATGTACCTCCAGACAAGGAACTGCGACGAGACGTTCTTCAACAGTGCCATGATTTCCCATCGGCAGGACACCCAGGACTCCACGCAACTTATGACTTGGTGACGTCTCACTTCTGGTGGCCAACAATACGGTCGTTCACGGAGAAATATGTGGAGGGGTGTGACACCTGTGCACGGAAAAAGCTACAGCGACATCCACGGGCAGTAACCCATCCACTGGATGTACCAACGGGAATCTGGGAGGAGGTAGGAGTAGATCTGATCACACAGTTGCCGAAGTTGGATGGGTACGACGCCATCTTGGTCTGCACAGACTTATTCAGTAAGCAGATTCATGCTATTCCCTGCATGACCAGCATCACCGCAGAAGAGGTTGCAGACCTCTACTATCGAGAGATCTTCAGACTTCACGGGCTACCTTTACGCTTTGTTTCGGACCGTGGTCCCCAGTTCACAGCAATGGTTATGAGGAAACTTCTGAAGCGGTTGGGTATCAAGAGCGATTTGACATCTGGATATCATCTACAGGCTAATGGACAGACAGAGCGCGCCAACCAAGAAGTGGAGAAATACCTTCGGCTATATGTGGGGAGGAGACAGATGGACTGGGCGAAACATCTTCCAATGGCAGAGTTTGTCATAAACTCCAAAACTCACTCTGCACACGATCTCTCCCCATTTGAGGCAGTATACGGATACCAACCCTTATTCAACATCCCGGTGGGACAGCGTACAGGATGAAAGGACATAGATGAACGGATTGAGGTGTTGAAGGAGTTGCGGAAGGACACACAAGCAGCACTGGAAACAGTGAAAAAGGAACAGAAGGCGGCATATGAGAAGGGGAAGAAGGAAGCTCATGTGTTCAAGGTTGGAGACTATGTATGGTTGGACGCCAAAGATATTGATCTTAAGACGCCGAGTCGCAAGCTCTCAGATCGACAGCTGGGGCCATTCGAGGTATTGGAACGCATTGGAGATTTGGACTATCGCTTGAAACTTCCTTGGGGGCGACATCGAATCCATCCAGTCTTCCATGTCGACAAACTTTCTCCTTGGCGGGGCAATGATATAAATGGAGAACGACCATCACAACCGGGACCAATAGAGTTGGAGGAAGACGGAGCGGTAGGAGAATATGATGTGGAGAAAATTCTGAACAGCAGAATTTACAGAGGGAAGCTACAGTATGAGGTAAAGTGGGAAGGCTGGGACGAAGGACATATCTCCTGGGAGCCGGCAGAAAATGTGGCAAATGCTCGGGAACTGGTGGAGGAGTTCCATGCAGAGCATCTGGATGCAGTAGGGGAGTCAGACATACCGGTGAAGAAGAAGAAAAAGAAAAAGTCAAAGTGATAGCCATCAAGGACGATGGTCTTAGAAGGGGGGTAATGTCACGAAGTGCATACTATTTTACTTCTACCTCCTTACAGTCTCTTTTCCCTTTACTACGATACATCATTCTTGCTTCATCTTTTGACCTTATCTTTTACCTTTATTCTACTATGTTCCATTGGTTTCCGCTATGTTCTATCCGTTTCCGCATGATACCAGGTCACGACATCATAGGTCACATGTCAGATAGTATATATAGGACGACTTGGCACCTAGTCCCCCATCTTGACCTCTTTGTCATTGGGACTAGGTGCATATTTGTACTCTGTAGGATACCGAGCTGTATTGATCATCCTTTGTCATTGGGACTAGTTGTTGACTGTCGAGCCTCTGCTCCAGTCTCTGTGTGTTTGCTACCAGCGCTTCACCACAATCACTGATTATTGCAAAAGGCGAATAAGTCCTCCACCTGTCATCTTCAAACATTCTTCAACAGATGCAAGTCATTTTTCCAGGGCTTCTATGTGTTATTCACTACAGGTCCGGGCAATGACTCTATCCAGTCAATCCTTCTTACTTGCCAGCTATCAGCATCTTGTCTCAGGCCTTCCCAAAAAGATGCATTTCTACCTGCTTTCTTTATTGCATCAACTCTACTCAGGTCCCATCCACCTTTGCCTTTGGTCAATTACCCTGATAAATCATTGAAGATCATTCCATTAGACCAAAACAATGGAGAATTTCCAGCAGTTCCAAATGGATGGGGGGTCAAAAAAATCTGCTCAACTGAAGGGCAGCTGCTGCACAAGCTCCTGGAATGTCTTTTTCACCATAGCAGAGGGAGATTAAGATGCTATAGTGGTGAAAGAATCTTCACTGCATATGAGATGGAAGATTGGGCATACAAGCTTGCACAGACAGATTGGAAAAGAGTAAGCTATCTTTTTATCTAACATCCCAATCCATCTAATACAAGGTTATTGCTAGACATGGAATATATATCTGAAAGGGAAATTGACTCAGAGGGTACAGCTTAAGAGACTAAGGGCCATCACCAAATAGCATGGTAGTTGACTGTATAAACAAGAAGGGAGTCAGACAGATCTTGTCACTTGACCACACAAATGGTTACATGGTGTTATGGTGTATCTATTTCAAGCAAATCTTTGACAGATTCAGAAGTAACTTGACCCGTTGAGCTAGTGGTGGACCGTTTGCTACTTGCCAAAAATTATCCCACTCTGCTGGATTCTGAATTTTTTTGTCCATCCGAGTCTCCAATTTTGAAACCTCACTAACAGAGAATGATTGTTACTCCTCCAACTCCCCCCAATTATACAAACTGTATCTCCAATAACAAGGCAGGATCTCGTCCTCGAGAGATGGAAGTTCCACCTGTAAACAGTGTCGACGGGAAGTTCGTGCTTCAAATCCAAGACGCAAACTGCAATCAAGTGGCAAGCACCGGATGTCCAGAGTGCCAAACTACATCCGGACTGGGTCAATCATCAATGTGCCTACAAGAAAGAGCTGAATGAGACTGTGATGATTCTGGCGCTGATTCTAGATAGTAGGGGGGGGGCCTCACCCTACGAGGTTCTTGATAGCAGCACGGCCGAATACTGAGTAGAACCCATCGGTGCACCACGTGTTGCGACACTGGTATCAAGTCTAACTCGGCCTGATGGTGATGTTTCAGCAACTGAGCCGAACCGACGATGTGAATTTAGTGTGAATCCGGGGTCCGACTGAGTAACTTTCCCGATTTGAGTAGTAGAAGCTATAAACACCTAGGCCTACAGTCAAGATGTACTTGGAACGAAAAATTTAGGTGGGCCCGGTGGTGACGCGTTGACGTATAGGTACTAGCTTCAAGTACTACTATAATTTATCAGTGCTGGACACCATTTTCCTCCAGTATAGCTGCTACTTCCAAAATTGTGCTCATCTACAGGTGCCTTTTTTCAGGCCTGGACCCGGCAAGGTGCATTAAATTTGCTGTTTCACAATCATAAAAAAATTACCCAGAACATCGGAATGAATTCCGAGTGTACACTCAGCCCGTACTTGTAAGAACACGGTGGTATTGCATACGGGCATACCGTACTGGGAATCGCATTACATTCCTCAGGTCAAAGCATATAACGAATCAAAACTTCATGTATAGTCAAATAAACAATAATGGATGCGGCGTGACTCATCACGGAAGTAGTAACTTGGATTTGAAGCGCGAACTATCTGCCGACAGTATGTAGGCTCGCTGCCCACTGCTTGTTGTGGTTCAGTAGATCTGCTGTTTTCTTAGAACAAAAATATTTGAATAAGGTCTCAATACCGTTAATGGAGTAACAGCACTTCCGTACGTGGTATGAGAATCTGTCGGAGGCGGGCCCGAGATTGAGATGTGTTTGAATGATTTGAGTAGCGTTTCGGGCGAGTGCCAGGGAATACCAAAGCAACCTGCTCCTGCTGAGGGCAAGGACAAGACTCGAGGGAGTTCAGATGAGACGAAAATGAATGCAAAGTGAATTGCCGTGTTTCCAGGATAAACTAGACTACGGTTGAGCATTGCGAGTCATGGCCGCTCCAGCCTTTCCGGGCCCTTCAATAGGGCGGAAAGGTCTGTGTGCATGGATAAGACGACTTACCCCAGCTGTGAAAAAGGATGTGATGGCGAGGCGATGGAATGATTTGCTCAGAAACTCCCACCGAGCTCGGAGTTCGTTGAATCACACAGTTCGGTTTTATCTAGACAATCAACGATACGATCGTAGACAGCCATCGGCAAGGAGGAAGGCAGACGCGCAGAGAAGAAGGGAAAAATCTGACGTGTGGTTCACCTTCTCTTCAAATCACAATATACAATAACCATGATAGACGAGGCCAATATATACGAGGCATTGCTATCCCCTCGGTTGTTCGTCGACTCAGAAAGATTGGTACAGTCTATCTCAAAAATACAAAAAATATGGAATGCAAATATCAAGCCATACCATACCTTGCGAGTGTCGCAATAGTCCTGTAAATGAATGAGTTACATACAGCGTCGGTGAGTGCCAGCAACGCAGGAGTTGGGTCCTGCTACTCTACGAGTGTATACTGTCCTTTGGGTATGGCAAGGACCAAACCTCGCTCTTGCTGCAAAGGCAACTGGGGAAATGGAGCGGAAGGAGATGTTTTGGTGTGGGATTGAGGAGTTTTATTCACGGGGGATTCGGGTGGGAAGGTAGTCTGAGTGAGGCAGAAGTGTTGAATCGAGGATGAGAGAAAAATAAGGCTCGGAAAGGCAGGGAGGTGAATGGGACCGCAGTCATGCCATTGACAACGATTCATCAGCAACTCGAGGATTTACTGCTTTGATTTTCCGAGTTGCGAGTGGGGTGTTCCAGTCGCTATCGAGGGAAACAATTTTCGTATGGCAACGAAGATTGAGGTGACTGAACCGCTTTTGTAAATAATCTGTTGGTCGACTGCAGACGAGGAACCGAACAGGTAACTTTTTCGTCATTGCCAGGTAAATGTAAGAGAGAACTTGGTCTTGTTCTTGGTCTGATCCACACTCATCAAGACCATTCAGGACGATCAACGTCGAGGAAGCCTTCATGATGCGTGAGGGAAATCGGAATGCATCATATAGTTTAGTTCTCCAGTTAGAGGTGCCGGTAACCAGCATCGCAAATTGTGAATTCAGTGAGTAGTTATCGAGCGACGTGGGATATCGAAGAGCAAGCATCTGAAGAATGCTGACCCGAGTGCCAAGGCAACCAGTTGTCAACATCTCGTGCACAATGGCTAGAGCCAAGAATCGAGGATGGTTTCGGTTTGGGTCTTTAGTTGAGAAGAAAAATGTAGCAAGAAGCTCTTTTCCCTCGCACTCCTTCGCAAGTTTTTGAGCAAGAGCTGACCTCCAAACACAATCAGATCCCTGCAGCCAATAGACACCGGTTACTCCTTTCTTTGTTATCCTAGTATGAGCCCAGTCTGACAACACCCCGTAAACATATTGAGATCGTGTATCGCCAAAAAGTTTCAGGTAGGAAGGTTGAGCACTAGAGTTATACCGATATGAGTATTCGGTTGCTTTGAGAGCATCCGAAACCTTCTTTTTCAAATCCCGACGCCGGCGAAGCGCGGTCCATCCGAGCTCCTCAGCTCCTACTTCGATGATAGGCTTGGCCCAATAGAGAAGAAATAAGGAGACAATGCCACCAACAACTCCTGACACGACCCCACCAATAAGGCCGCTATGGTTGAATACCTGCGAATTCACCTCAGACTTCACCGGGGTCACCGGGGCCACGTTATTTTCCCCCTCGACGCCATTTTCGTACCTGTAAAAACACTAAGTCGATCACTCTTTTTGGAACACCAATTCACATTGCACATACACGTATGATGCATAGTCAAAAAGGACAAATGAATCTAGGGTTGGATCATCCAACTCCATAATGAATGTGTGGGCCTTGTTCTCGAGATTCTTCCGCGAAAAAACTGACACATTGTATTGGAAGGTATCCGTGAGCTGGTCTGGTGTGCGATTGAACGATCCAGCAGGGTGGCCATCCAGGATAAAGTTCAGATACAGGGGCCAGACAATGTAGCTTGTGCCGCCACCTCCGATAATTGTCCGTGCCGGAAGGATGCAGAAAACTGACAACGCAGTCCCTGTTTGGATTCCGAGTAAATGGTATCACGTAGGACGACGCAAAGAAGAATGATGGGCTCACCATTGAATGAGAGGTGAAGGGTTGAGGGTTCCGGATGAGTATCACTAGAGTTTGAGCCTTTGGGACTGTGTAGACCTTCATGCCACGTTCCATTAACTATCAAGTTCGCGTTATCGGGGACAATGACGCTGCAACCTGTCGAGTTGCTGCATTCAGGCCCGCGTCGCGCAATCCAGTTTCCGTTATAGATAGGTGTTTGGATATCTGGATTGGCCAAGTCACCGAAAGCATCGTCGATTGTCCTTGTTTCAGGGAGAGCTTGTACTGAACTAGAGAAATTAAGAACAAGGCAGAGAAAGAAACGCAGAAAATCAAGCTGGGAACTTGTCCACGCCATTGCAAGAGGGGTTCAATTGTTCGATGTTAGTCGATTGACTGAACCAACTTTTTATCATGTTGCCTTACCCAATAGTGACATACAAGATTTCAAAATTGCTATGCAACTTCTGATAAATTCAGAATAAAACAAACGTCAGGCAACATCCCCACTTGTACAGAGTATTGGCTCACCCGTGAAAAGCTTACTAGATTTGGTCCTGTGGTTGGGCCGGTTTGGTGAATCTCTGACATGAGGCGCTGTGTGATTTCGTCCTATGCCGTTTTTGAAAGCTTTCTGCATCGCTTTTAGATCTTCTAAAGGGAAATATAGAGTTTTCTACCCTGTCAAACAGTGTATGACCATTCCTCTTTCGATAGAATAGACGCCGGGTCATCGGTAATGTTGCTATCCTTGTCCGTCATGTACCAGGAACAACTTCCCCCTCGCCCACCAAAACGACATTGGTAGGAACTTGAGAGGATAACAGCCTCGTAAGCGAGCAGACTGGTAACCGGTAACCCATCGGTGGTCAGCACTGATAGTAAGTACCAAGAAGACAATTGCATCCTGCCCGTGGGTTAGTTTATTTGGTTCCACCGACTCAACCAAACAAAAACAAACGAGTCGCAGACACTGACCGCGACGAATTTTGTTTTTCGCATTTTCAGCTATTGTTTCTGTCCTTATTGCATTCAAGAGGTGCTCATGGACTCTAAGTCTTCTTTTTGGCCAGGTTATCGGTTGAGTCGTCTTCACCAGGGTACCGCAGGAATCCATTCGCACTTTGGAACTTCCTCAAGTCACAAACAGCGCTAGCAGTCATCAGCCTTCGCTTTTCGCACATATAACTTACTGGTCTACCTCGTCTCGACGCCTCGCTCTCAGAAATCCGAAATTCAGCTTGCCTACCTTTTTGTTGGATTACATCCCGCCATGGCTTTCCCACAAGTTGAATCCAACGGACTGAAAGAACGTCGGCGGTATTCGTGGCCCATAGAATCCATCAAGACCATTTACCAAACTTGCTGATCAGTACTGTGGAATCAGAAGAAGCGAAAAGGATAGATGTACCTGCAAGGACACGCTAAACAAGTGCACCAGATAATCTTTGGTGTGTTTTCTTTTGCTATGCATTGATAAGACTTCTTGCTACGTTTCTGTAAAATGACGCGGCGCTATCTGTGAAGATGAACAAGTGGAGCAAATCACGGTAGCCTGCTGCCGCTCATCCGACTTGTTCTCTTCACCGAAGAGTCTACCATCAATCCTCTCGCCGGATCCGTCATACGATATTCAGCGTCCTTCGCTCCTGAACTTACGTTCGAGAAGATCCGTGGTGATATTCTGTTGGACGTTCGTGGTGAATCCTTTTTGAAAACGGCTCCCTCTTTGAATCACATCAACCATTACAACGAAGACCCTCACCTTTTGAAGACTCTACATATACCGACTGGTATCATCAGGGCTAGGAAAAGCTGAAAACGTGGGGCAATCGCACTTGCGTCCACATATCATCTTACCCCAGTGTATCTACGCCGACGACTCAAAGTTCCCAAACCCTGACTGATACTGAATGCCGCTCCCAGCGTGTTACCTCGACACCAACGGGTTCGGGCAAAGCCCGAAGTTACAGTAGCTCTCCTAGGCGGGAACGAGCTTCGACTCGAGGGCAACATTGGGAAACGAGACCGAGCTACGGTACCGGAAATCCAACGAATAGTGCCCCCTGAGGCCTGAGGCCTGATTATTCGGGGTAATCACGACTGAAGCGCCATTTTCATAGTACTGGCATAGACGTTGTAAACATTACAGTAACCTTGACGGACGAAGCCAGCAGATATGAAATACTACTAACCCATTCACCGTCTTTCGACAACTGCGTTCATAAACAAAAGATTGGTGGAGGATAACTTGAAATTCAAAAAAACAATCAGAAAATTAGAGGATTTACGAGCCATCCTTGGCAACGTACAGATTCAAATCAAACTCGAGGACGATGTACTTGAAAGATATAACGTCGGGGGTGGGAGGTCATGGTCCATCAATGTAATCGAATGAAAGGGGAACGAAAATGAAGAAGTCGGGGTGAGATTGAGGTTGCACGGGAGCTAGGCCATAGAAGGACCGGATCCGTAGGGAGGGGAAAATAGGATCGTGGCATTGTGGTAATCTCGAAGGGTCCCTCTTTTGGTTTCACGAGTTGCCAGCGGAGTGTCCGAGTCGCTATCAAGGGAAATAATTTTCGTATGCTGACGAAGTTCAGGTTTATCGAACTGTCGTCGCAAATGCTGTGTGGGTCGACTGGATATGAGGAACCGAATGGGTAACTTCTTCTCCATTGCTATTAAAACAAGGGAGAGAACTTGCTCTTGTTCTTTGACCGAAGAGCATTCATCAAGACCGTCCAAGATGATCAATGTCGAGGAAGCCGTCATGGTGCGAAAAGGAAATCGGAGTGCATTGTATAGTTTATTCCTCCAGTTTAAATAGGCGTTGATAACCAGTCTTTCAAACTGCATCTCTACCGGTGCTGTCAATAACATGCCCCACTGCTTACTCAGTGCCTGAATGACACTGTTACGAGTGCCAAAGCTGCCGGTGTTCAACATCTCATGAGCGATGGCCAGAGCCAAATATTGAGGAGTGTTCCGGCGTGGGTCTTCATTCGAGAAGAAGAATGTAGCAAGGAGCTTTTTTCCCTCGCACTCCTTCGCAAGCCTTTGAGCAACAGCAGATCTCCAGCTACTTCCAGATCCCTGCAGCCAGTAAACACCGGCACCAGCGACTCCCTTTTTCGGCAGACTAGTATGAGCCCAGTCTGACAACACCCCATAGACGTAGTGAGATCGTGTGTCGCCTAGAAGTTTTACATAGGCAGGTTGAGCAGGGGAATTGAACCGATAGGAGTAGGCGGTCGCTTTAAGAGCATCCGGAAGCATGCTTTTCAAATGCCTGCGACGGCGAAGACCCTTGATAGTAAAGTCTATCGGACTGATAATCAAGCAAATTATCAGATCGATAAGCTCAGATATCGATTCGCAAAAATTAACCCACGACCGTGCAATGATGATTATAATGAAGCCTATCCCAAAAAGCCCCCCGAAAGTGGTGCTTATGCTTATTATGGAAAATGTCTTGGACTTCGCCTTCATAGCGCCGTTGTCATAGCTGTAGAAAGATCAAGTCAAATCACTTCACTCGGATCCAATCCATATTGTACGCACACGTATGATGCATAGTCAAAAAGAACAAACGAACCGTTCCATGAATCATTCAATGCCATGGTGAATATGTGGGCCTTGTTCTCAAGATTGCTCCGGGAGAAGACTGAGACGTTGTATTGGAATCTATCTGTGAGCTGGTCTGGTGTGCGATTGAATGATCCAGCAGGCTGACTATCTAGGATGAAATTCAGATTGAGGGGCCAGACAATCCGAGTGATGTCGCTGACTCCGATCCATGTCTGTGGTGGAAGAATGCAGAAAACGGACAACGCAGTCCCTGTTTGAATACCAAGTGAATGGCATCATGTAAGACCACATCAGCAAGAATGACGGGCTCACCATTGAATGAGAGGTGAAGAGTTGAGGATTCCAGTTGAGTATCATTAGAGTTTGAGCCTTTAGGACTGTGTAGACCTTCATGCCATGATCCATTGAATATTAAGTTTTCGTTATTGAGGACAATGCCGCTGCAAGCTGTCGAATTGCTGCATTCAGACCCGCGTCGTGCAATCCAGTTTCCGTTATAGGTGGGTTTGATGTCTGGGTTGGCGGAGTCGCCGAAAGCATCATCAATCGTTCTTGTTTCGAGGAGAGCGTAAACTGAGTTGGAGAGAAGAACCAGACAGAGAGAAAAACCAGTCCAGGTTCTCGTCCAGGCCATTCAAGTTGCAGCGGGTGGATGAGGGAAGAGAGGTCAAACTTTGGTTCAACGTCCGAGTCCGTTGATATGAGCACCAGATATTCCGATTAATTCGCAAAACAGCAAGCACCATCCCTCGTACGTGTATTGAATCCTGTCGGTTACCGGTGTCCCACTGACATGTTCTTTAATCTTGCTCGGCAAAGACGCTGACAGGCTACAGTGGTTTCAGAAAAAGCTGTGAAGACCCAGGCTTGGCAGAAACTAAGAGGATATGTACCTTCCAACGGACAGTATCAAGTTCCAGCCGAGCGACGTCTGGGCCAAGCACTTGTCAGTGTCACTGCCTCAGTCGACTGTCTCCCAAGGTAGGGTCCTGGACGCTAGTACAGGAGACAGGTTAGTAAAACGGATTAACCTGCAAACATTCTCATCAGGGGGTTACCGCTACCCCAACCGCTTGCACTTTCCAGTACTTTTTGGGCTGAGTCCTACCACTGAGCCTTTATACGAAATGGAATCCGGCAGAAAGGTCCTATTCCTTCAAAGAAAACGAAAACAGTTCCCTGCCCACCGTCAGCAACAGTAACCTTCCCCACTTGGGCGGACAAGTGAGAATACCTCTGACAAAGTGCCTTGACAAAATAGCGGGTGGTGTATCGGTTGGGGGGTGCGCATCCTGCTAAATGGAATCTTCAATGTGGATGTGCCACCGAGAGACTCGGTTTGTACGGATCCGTGCAGCCGCGAACCGGGGTAGCCTGAGAAAATACCTGCCCGCAGCTCTCACCTAAACCAGGTTTGACCGTACGCGTCCTCCAGAGCTATCTTCCCGTCTTCCAAACTCCTTCCTGTCCACGGCGTCTCGATTGTCTACGCCGCGATGACATTGGTGCACTCAAGGAGCCTCGTTCAAACGTCCGTGGACGGCAAGTGCCAACACTGCCAGTGCTCGAGAAAATCAGACTGCTTTCCCCAAGTTCCTCATTCGTTAATCATGAAGTTTCAAATCTGAATATGAACGCTCGTATCACCGTTCTCGTCTTGACAGAAGATGGGAAGGGGAAGATCGTTCCAAGTACACCCAAGGCTCACAATTTCTCTCACTTACACCAAAAGCGGCCCTGCCTGTTTGCCTTGCAAGGTCTGTCACAGTTTTTATCTAGTTGAAGCATCTCTAATCTGAAGTTCTGCCTTACCACTGCCAGCCTACTCGAAAGCCTGTCATGAGCATAAACGGATCGAGAATAGTAGAATTAGGACTCCCGAGTGCTAAACCGTGGGGCTAACGGTGCGCAGCGTGATTTTACTTATCATTCCTTGTCTTTATCTTTGCTTCTAGTATTCCTTGTCCACGAAGGACCTCATCTTCAACGAGAACGAACCTTTCTATTACTCATCTGGAGGCTCATCTTCGACGCGTGCATGCTTTATAATCGAAAACATCCCAGCACATACTCCCTTCACCAAGCACCAACTTACCCAGTACCGAAAACGCATCCTCCCGTGCAGTCTTTACCCACCAACTACCCTTGGATTCGTGATGGACACATCATTGTCGACACAGAAGGACTTCTTGTCTCCTCTAGCGTTCTGTACCCGAACGAAACCTGGTCCTGCCGGGAATTCAAAACAGCTCCGGCCTACCATACAACACCCGATTTTCGGGGCCTCGATTGCCTGTTTGCTGCTCTTTCTCACGTCGTCAATCTATTGTAGGAGGTCACTAAAAACCCTTCCGTTTTTCAAGCGGCAAAAGATGTGGGTGTTTAGCAGCTGGATGAAGGCCTTGGATGGATCTGGGAGAAGTTTTTGTTGCCGTTACCGAATATTCCGCAAACTAAAGCTGTGGGGTTTTACTGTATATCGCGATGTCCGTTTGTCCTTCTCACTCCTTGACTACATACTGACTGTTCTGACTCTGCAGTGTTGATTAGCGAGCTTTGATGGATGTGATGACACACGCCGACCCAAGGATGATGCGATGGCGAGGCTATGGAACCATCTCCTCAGATACTATGTTTCTGTGTATCACTCTCAGAGTATGTTACATAAAACCTTCTTTCCCGTCGCTCGTTGCTCATCAATCCGACGTATTCAGCTTGGCGGTACATCCGTGGACACCTGGTGGCAAGGAAGGAAGATCCGAGGCAGGCGCACAGAGAGGGAGAGGTCTCCCATCTCTTGTTTCACCACATGCTCAATATGTTGACTTCTAGTCGCTAGCTGTGAATATGAACAAGGATCGAGTCACAGCCCCGTGTCCACTCGCTCGAACTTCTTTTCCTACCTCACGGTCTCTGTGCCCGTTCGTCCTCTCTCTGGAACAATCCTCCGATAATCTTCACCCAACTCTCGTTGGAGCGAATCGATGGTGATGGTATTCAAATCGAAAAGTGCACCCCGACACCTCACCCGTTCGGAAAATGAACATCCTTCCCTTTAGAAGACTACTTAAGATACCACAATCACGGCCAGGAGAAGCTGAGGACGTCGGGGCGCCTTCATCTGTCCCATGTATCATAGCTTATTCCCTACCAAACGCCGCCCCCGGCGTTTAAGCTATGCCAACGGATCTGCTCCTCTTGGGGATCACGGTAACGCTTTACCTCGAGGACAACGTTGGGAAACAAGAGTTTGGACTTATGCCCGTAGCTCGAAGGATCGACATGGGAGAAGGGTGCATCGGAAGACGTCGAATTTCATGGCAGTACAATCGTTCCTCGACGCACCCTGGTTATTCTCGTGTGTGTAATCTACAGATCCTCAGGATCTTCGTTTATTTGGCGCACTGACATGGACTTTTTTATGTACTGGAGTGTGGTAGACGAAGCCAATATATACGAGGTAATATTTATCACATTTGTCCACAGTCGTTCGACGACTGCGTTGATAAATGGAAGATTGGTACTTGAAGATGACATGATCAGAGGATTAAGTACGAATATTATGTGAGTGACAGGAACGATGAGTGCGTACATGAAATATAGCTTTCTCATGTTCGTTGATCAGAATGGTTCGGCGTGAACATTCGCTTGCGAGATATCGATGAATCTCAAGTAGCGGGAGACATGTAGATGAAAAGCTATTATGTAGGCATCTTGAGCGAAGATGTCGTCGAAGAGGTAGTAGATACACATACATACCTCATAAATAAGTAGCAAGCAGCAATGCACGAGTCAATACCCTGGTACTTTCCGAACGTATAGATATGTGGAAGAAGTTCGTGGGCTGCAGTAAGAAGTTTAGAACGCTCGCTATGAAGGCAAGAATTGAATCTCAGCGACGTACAGACTGTCGGAAAAAGTTCAATTGAGTTTGTAAGCGATGATGAGCCGAATAAGACACCGTAACCCGGACCTGCCTTATGCATTATGTCGCCTTTTTTGGCCTTATTTGACCCTTATAGCCGCCTATGAGAAAAGGCGAAGTTCTTATAAGGCTCTACTAACTACTGAAATATGGGCTGTTTATGCTCAGTTCTGTTTCAAACAGTAAGCAGGGCACCTGAAGGCTCACAAATATATAGTTTGTGGGCAAGTGTTTACCTGAGTGAAGCAGTAGAGCCCTCGACATCGTCTAGGTCCGGAAGCGGACCTTAGAAGGATGGCAGCGCCCGGCAGGCAGCTCATAAGCTGGGCTTATCTGCCGCTGATCGCTCCAATTTAGGCTCATCACCGCCCATAATTGTCCATTTTTGACTTATCGCCCCGTATAAGCAGTAAGGGCGCCTTCGCTGATTCACTTTTTCTGACAGAGTGTTTGAGTCCCTATCAAGGAAAAAAATCTCCGTATGCTGACGAAGCTCGGGTTTATCGAACTGGTTTCGTAAATGATCTGTGGGTCGACTGCATACGAGGAATCGAACGGGTAACTTCTCTATTGTCCATATAACGAAGGAGAAAACCTCCTTTTCGTTCTTCAACCGAAGAGCACTCATCGAGACCGTTCATGACGATCAGCGTCGGGGGAGCCGTCATGGTGCGTGAGGGAAAGGATGGAAAGTCCTTTTTTTGGGTGGCAAGGGGTCCAATAACTGGCTTTTCAAACTGTGATTCCACCGAATCTATCAATATTCTCCACATGCTTTTTCGAACTATCTTGGTGATGGTGTCCCGAGCGTCAGGTATGGTCGTTATCATACCGTGTGCAGTAAGAGGGAAGCAGGAATAAACTTTATGTCCCGTGAAGGTCGGGTTGGTTGATAATCACCCGACTGTTGGCTAAGAATCAATTAATCAACGACCATTGAATTTTGCGTCTCTAAACCTCTTCCTTGCTACCCTCCTGGAGTCTGCGACAGCTTCACCTGGTTGCTCAGTAATTTGACAACCAGAGATTAACACTGTGAGCTCTTTTCCTCTCTAAACCTCTTCTCCAGTCACTCGATTTCCCCAGCAGAATATCGAAATTTGGAAGTATCTGGTGTAACTTTTTTCTCTCAAAACCTTTTTAACTCCACCGGAATTTGCAGCTTTACCTATACTCGACAAGTCTATCATAGGCCAAATTACAGACTACATACATACCAGCCTAGGCTACGGGCACATCTGGCAATATCTCCCGGAAGACAGGTCCTGGCCAGTGTATTGGGCAAAAATCTTCATCTACCACTGTCCAGCCACACGATATTCTTTCCATTGTCATTGTCCTCGTTTCCCTCTTTCTTTCCCCCTCCTTGTTCCACACCCCCCAGTGAAGCCCCACTCAGGCAGAATATCCGAGGCATTAATTCTATGGGAACTACAGCCAATCACATTGGCAATGTAACCATTGTTGAAGGTCAAAACAATACTACCATTACCAATAACTATGGAGATAACTATTACCAGAAGAATGGTATGCATATCTGCCCTATCATTAATTCTGCCCTCATGTCTGAAGATTTTTTCTCCTAATAGAATCTGGCAACTCTGGCCTTTTAGACCTAGAAAAACAGGTTGCATTCACTGCTCTCCATGATTCAGAAGCTCGTTATCCTCAGCCCAATGTTCTACCTGGTACTCGAGAGGAGATTCTCAGGAGATTGTGTTCTTGGTGTGAGGGTCCTTCAAAGAGTAGCAGGGTGTTCTGGGTGTATGGTGCTGCTGGAGTAGGAAAGTCTGCAATTGCACAAGCACTTTCAGAAAAGTACATCCAAAGTGGACAACTGGCAGCATCATTCTTTTTTTCAAGGAATGATGCCACTCGGGACAAGCTTGATCCATTTATTGCTACAATTGCCCACCAGCTTGCAATTTCCACATCTCTTGGTCCCTATATTGCACCCCTTATCAACCACACTATCTCTTCAAAGTCTGGCATCTTGACTAAGAGGTGGGAAATCCAGTTTCAAACATTGATAGCAGAGCCATCTGTTCAGGTTAATCCAAAATCTTGGTCCCATCTCCCACAACTTGTCATTGTTGATGGTGTTGATGAATG
This sequence comes from Marasmius fiardii PR-910, assembly GCA_014904975.1. Taxonomy (NCBI): domain Eukaryota; kingdom Fungi; phylum Basidiomycota; class Agaricomycetes; order Agaricales; family Marasmiaceae; genus Marasmius; species Marasmius fiardii. Next base: position 183,682 of record MU127835.1, read on the forward strand.
TGTCAAAGTAGAGTCACAAGAAAGGCTGCTCCAAATGATTGAAGCTGCTACTCCCACTCTTCCCCTCAAATTTCTTATATTCAGCCGACCAGAACCACATATCTCTGATATATTCCATTCAGACTCCTTCAATCCTACTCCTTTC
>MU127835.1:184206-227051 GCA_014904975.1 Marasmius fiardii PR-910
AAGCCTCCAGAGCAATGGAACTACTTTCAATTACATGACTCATCTCAGTCATTTGGCTACACAAGTGCATGGGCTCTAGAACAGCTTCTGGAGTTCAGTCCAGGAGAGGCTTCCTCTCTCTTGTCTGGCTTGCATTCCATTCTTGATATTCCCACATCCCAGACAGAAAATGTAACTGTCCTACATGCATCCTTTTCAGAATTCCTTTTGGATCCACACCGTTCAGGAAAATTTTATGTGGGCACAAAACTTAACAATGAAGAATGGAAGCAACTATTTGTTGCTTGCCAGATTCGCACACTCTCTCAGTTCTGTGCAGAATCACAACAGCAGCCTACAACCTCTTTTCACTGTTCAAAAAATGGAATTCACAACATTGATATTGGATCACTCAATGTTTGGAAGATTATCAAGGAGAACCAGATAACTATTGATGACAAGATTGTAGAAGCTCTCAATGCATTTAGTCCACATCTATATCTCACTACACTACTTTCTTGGTATGTCTTATTATATTATTCTTGAATAACCTGATTGATTATATATGTCAAACAAATAGGCAGTACAAAGGCAATTATTCAAAACCCTATGTTGTGTCACAGCTCCCATTCCAAAGTCCACTTCAAAGTACTCTTGACTTTGAACACTATATATCAGCAGTGCATAAGCAGATAAGCATGCTCTATAGTGCTTTTTCGTCTTTGAAGGTAGATCCCTAATTATTCATAAAGACAGTGAATAATCACTGATCATGATCACAGAAGACAGATGAATCCTCTTCTTGTCATCTTCAAAAGTTCTTGAAGAAATGCAAGTCATTCTTCCAGGGCTTTTATTTATCATTCACCACAGATCAGGACAAGAATTCTATCCAGTCAACTCTCCTCACTTGTCATCTATCTATCTCTTCCCTTGGAACTTCCCAGAAACATGCCTTTTTACCTGGTTTTTTCGTTGCATCAACCCTACTCTCATCTATTCCATCATTACCTTTGATCAATTGTCCTGGTGTTTCATTCAGGATTATCCAATCAGACCAAAACAATGAACAATATCCAACAGTTCCAGATGGGTGGGAGGTTAAAAAAATCAATCCAACTGAAGGACAACTGCTCCACAAACTCTCTGAATGTCTTTTTGTACACAATAACAGGGGTCAGATTTATAGCAGTGAGAGGATTTTTAGTGTGTATGAGATGGAAGATTGGACCTATAAGCTTGCCCAATTGAATTGGGAAAGGGTAAGTGGTCAATTTATCTGCTTCAATGTTTCTAATGCAACGTTACTGTTAGACATCTAAGATATACTTGGAAGGCAAGTTGGCTCAGGGAGTACAGCCTAAGAGGGCAAGGGATATCAACAAGTAATGCAGTTATTGACTGTACATATGAACATGAACCAGCTCGGTCTTCTCACTTGAGCATTCAAAGTTGCATGATGCTATAGTGAACTTGGGTTTGATAAGGCAAATTTTAAACAGATCTGAAACTTTACTTGACCTAAAGTTGAGTGAGTGGTAGTCCCGGTGGAACTGCAGGAGCTGAGTTCGTTTGGAGAACTGGCCATCGGTCTCAGAGGCACTTACGCTGGGACTGCTGAACGCATGTACTTTCTTGACCACAGATCACCACAATCCACAGTCACAAGAATAATGTGCAACGAGGGAAACGGGGCAGATGGAAGGAAGAGACGTCGTGAGTTCACGAATACGTTAAGTAAACCGAGAGAATCGGTCGGGTGGAGAGGATTAGGATTTGAGAGTTGACGTGTTCAGATCTGGAAGAACGAGTTCCGTATCAATAATCATGCAAGCGAATATAGTAGAGGAACTAAACTACTCGGCACATCCGAGTTACCTAGCCCAAACACCACCCACAGAAGTCCTCGATCATACAAACGTATTCCTGATGACTAGTCAACATTTTGTCTTCAAGAGACGACGCGGACTGGTCGACTACAGATGGGAACGATGGCTAAAAACTAGCAGTGTCTGACCTTCGCAGGCTAGTGTCCCTGGTGGACGAGAGAGCTATTACAGACCGGGGCTGGGAGATTAATCCAAAAAGGGCAAAGTTTCCGGAAAAATGAAATGATTTCGATCGTTGGTGTCTCCAGATTGACTTATTTCATCTGTACAAACAAAGATCAGAACGTTATCTTAAAAAACATTGAGGGGCATACCTCATTTTCAAAATCACGCGTAAAAATCCTTCTAAGGTCAGCTATCGAGCGTTGCAAGAGTTACGGGAAGAGAAAGACAGCAGGGAACATGGCTGAGCGACCAGCTGAGAATGAGGGCAAGAGCCAAAAGCCTTCAAATGAGACCAAAGCGACGAGAAGCGAGTGAATGCTGGGTTTACCATTGCGTCAGCCGTTAAACAGGTCAAGTCTTGAATCCAACTTCAGTGAGCACTTCTATTTCATGAAAATCTGCAGCTCCAGCGTACGAGCTAGAGAACGGATGTTTGGTATGGCCAATATCAATAAGGTGACGGTTGTTCGAGGCGAGATGAGAGTTAAGAGTTAAGAATGTTAATGAGCACTTGAGCGCTAGCACTCACACGCACGCTTCTCTTTCTCTTCGTCAAAGCAATCTCAATCACTGCCGCGTTCATGCCTAGTCCTTCAACAGGGCAGAAAAGTCCGTGTCTTCCTTCAAAAGCGATGCAAAAGTTTGAAAATACCCGAAGAATAATCTGTACGATTGCGGACTGCCACTAACATTCGTCTTATTCTAGACTTAGATCAATGTGACCTGAATCAATCTGCGGGGGAGAAACGAGCTACAGATCAAACAAGAGGGACAACAACCGCGGAGAAGTTAAAGAGCACGAGGTGAACGTTGTCCTCGGTCTCGCTGAACATGACGGGAATACCCTTTACATCTCGCAAGTGACAATCACTCAAGACGGGAAGATTGCAAATCATCGAAGGAAAATCAAGGTCAGTCTTGGACCTCTACGGCACATCGGAATTGATAGCATTGCGATTTCAAGCCTACAATGTATGAAAAGATTCTCTTCGGTGACGGTAGTGGTAAGAACTAATCCTATTCTCGGCATTTGGTTTCACTTTGAGTTGCAACGGTTCTTTCGCAGCCCAATCTGTCTACAGTGTCGTACAAACGCCGTACGGAAGATTAGGGTCCTTAAATTGCTGGGAACATATGCAGGTGATCTCGACCTGAGTCCTTAGCTCTGAGGTTTGGAACTAATTCGAGTCAATTGCAGCCGTGGTTGAAAACTCATTTCTATTCGCAACACCCACAAATATTCGTTGGCGCCTGGCCACCCTTTTTCCCTGCTAGTCACGGAGGTTCCTCATTCGCTTCGAGCGCGGAAGGGGCCAGTCGCATGACTCAATTTGTCGCAATGGAGGGTGGCTGCTTCGGACTTGCTTGTTCACCAGTTGTTTCCGAGGCTGGTGCCGCTAAAATGAAGATCGCTGGTTTTCCGTGGTTCAAGTTCCCCGATGGTGGATTTACTACGGTGAGTTTTTTTTTGTTGGGTGTGAAGAGAGTTATGTACTCGCTTCTCACACGAAGTTCTGTAGATTTACGGCCGAGATGGCTCGGCTCTGACTCCTCCCGTCGACCCAGCTGAGGAAACCATTGTTTACGCTACGATTAGTCTCGACAAGATCGACGAGGCTAAGCTTGTGGCCGGTATCGTGGGCAATTAGTACGAGATCCCTACTCTGTTACGGCTCTCTATGCTTACCCCCGTTCAACATAGTTCACGGTCCGACCTTTTCCACACTGTGGTTCGTGGAAAGAACTGGTCTTCAGTTGCTTATGACCTTCCCGAGGAACAAAATCTTGAGACTGAGAGACAAGAGGGGGTCAATAATGCGCTCAGTAGCGCCCAATATCGCTTCGGTGAATCGAGTGAAGACGTCTGAGAAAAACTTTGATAGATGCACTTAAATCGTGCTTCTATCTCAATGCTGAAGTAGCCATCGCTAACCGAGAACCAATTATGCGCCTCACTCGCCCTTCGATCACGTTCTAGTCAATGCTTGAATCCGATAGATGTTTTTTGAAAGAATGTACCGCCGTGCGACTCTTTCGTCGGCATAAGTAACATTAGTACATACAGGGTTGGTAATAAGGACTATCTTACTAGATCTTTTTCCGGAATGAAAGGAAGATAAGAAATGAGCCGAGGAAAGTAGTTGGACAGATTCCATGAGACAGTTAACTGAATACGTCGAGATACCGGTAGGCGCTAAGCACGTTAGTATTGGGCCAGCCGAACAAGATTACAGAGGGTCCATTGCCCTATTAATCAGCATCTTGTGTTGATCCGACCTTGGTCGGATGTTGCACTCGAACGGTGCGGGACGACTAATACAAAAAGAAACCATCAACGCGTCTTCAGCCTCCAAGGGTTTCGAACTCACTTTAGTAACGATGAAAGATACTCCATAGACGGTTCGATAACTTTTCCGGTCGATTCATCGATCGGTTTCTGGATATCGAAAACTGACAATATAGACACGATATTCAAAAATGTGGCCGAAAGAGCAAGGTGTCGTCCCGGACAAATTCTACACCCATGGAAGTTTTGAGCCTGATTTTTCTAATTCGAATCTGAAAGGGAAGATGAAAGACGGACCTTCGACCTGACCCAAATACTATATCAATATCGCAAATATCGGGGTTTATTGCCACCTGACCGTCTTCGAGTGTTGTGAGCCACCGTTCTGGTTTGAAAGAGTACGAATCGGGATACGTCGTTTCATCGTGAAAGATTGACCTTGCATTGGTAGATACAATACTTTGAGTAAGCCTAGACCCAAGTATGGCTATAGACTTACCAAATATTCAATATCACCGTCGTGTCTCGAGGTATACGATAGCCTCGGTATTCATCCTCGACACTAATGTGATGGGACATTCCTGTATGCGGCATTGAGTTACTTTATCACGTCGCGAGGGAATGAAGCGTGAACTTACCAACAGGACCAGTAGGTTGCCATCTAAAAATATTGAACCTGAGTGACCGCGATGATATTCGCCGGGATCTACTGTTACACACCTAAACACTTCCTTCATGATAGCCTCACAGTACGGCAAAGAATTCCTATCGCTCAGTTCAGGAAGCCGCCCGTTGCCGACTACCCTATCAATCTCTTGCTGAGCCTTTGCTCGATATTCCGGGTAACAGGTCATAGCCAGAACGAAGGTGAGGAGCGCCGTGAAGAGGGCGTCCATCCCGGCTGAGTTCAAAGTTTGCTCATTGAACTTTTACGGACCGTGATAATGTTTGCATACTTACCTCCGTACATGGTCGACGCAGTCTCGCGAATCAAGGCTTCGCTATCGTGTCCGGCGTTATGCGTGTCTTGGTCATCGTGAAGCATTCGTTGAATGGAGCTTGAAACAAACGAAGGTTGGAAGGCCCCGGTAGCCTTAGTGATGTCAGAGGAGAGTCTTCGAAGGGAACTTCCAAAGATATAAGTACCATATCTCGCTTTGTTGCGTCAAACGCTTCATGCTCCAAACGTTGATGTAAAAGCGACCACTTTCTTGCACTTGACTTGAAGCTGGCGCCAGGAAACCACTCAGGAGTGTACTTGAGCCATGGAAGCGAATCCTGAAGTAAGGAAGCTCTGAACAAACTGAAGTTCAACAAAAGATGGAGTCAAAATCATACCACTAGAAATGTACCGGGATGAAGTGCGTGTAGTACAACATCTAGGCCCGCTTCCGCGAATTGGAAATATCGATTACCCTTGTCCTTCACGTCGATCCCGTAAGTCATTGAGATCATAAGGGCCCCCGCCATCCTATTAAGTTTGAGACCTAGCCAGCCTGATTAGTGTTGACGAACTTACAGGCGCAAATGTTCCCGAAAGTCTTTAGGATCATTCAGAAGATTCTGAAGCAAGGCCCGGTTTGCCTTCAGCTCGTGGGGGTGATGTTGAGGATTAACATGGCCATTCGGGAATTCTGGTGATCGGATTGTTGAATCATTGAAAAAAACGCAGTAGCTGCGGCAACTGACCTTGTTGGAAAAGTCGCCTGTGTGCCTTCCAGTCGTTCCCGTAAGGCATGAAAATAAATTCACGATCCCAACTTCCTCGGCGGTCAGAATTCCGTTCTCGCTTTCCAAATGACGTCGAAGGGCCCTTACCCCATGCTGTCGTTTGGTTGTGAGAACAAATGACAAGAGCAGCATCAGATCGGACACTCACAGCTCATTTATCATGGTGAAACGGGGTCTAGGAGATGTCAGACTCAGAATGATTTCCAAAGCAAGTTGGTGAACTTTAAAACTCACCTGCCAGAATAGATCGAAGAGCGCTTCTCTAGCAGATCATCCGTTGCTTGAATTGAGTTTAAAACGAGCAAATTTGTTCCCCCAACGTTGAGGTAGACAATGTCAGTTTCTAACGGCGAGGTTGGAGGTAGTTTAATATTCTCTGTGCTCGGCGTTAAAGGGACCCAACCCACTCAATTTCTCCGCTATCGCTTTGAAGTTATGCGCTGGGAAACTTGAAGGCATGTCCTGACAAGATGAGTGTTCACCTTGAGTTGCAGTGGAAATTACACTTTTGTACTCACTAAGAGGTTCCCAATAATCGGAAGGCCTGGAGGTCCAGGAGGAAGGGGAAGGTTCGAGCTTCGTCTTCTCAACAAGAGGAGAGTCACAGCCGTGGCGATAGCTAAAGATGAGATGGACAAGAGTGCTCCAGAGAAATCGGGGGGAATTTCGAGGAAGTGTGCCATTTTTTCTTGAGAGTCGAGAAGCGGCCGTAAGAGCAGAACTTATAAACGAGCGGGAGGTATCGATTTGATGCCATAACAGACAGCATTCAGGTTCACCATCCAGACGAAAATATCGCTCCACCTTCAGACATATATAGCTTCATCGGATGTTTTTCATTTCCAAGTCACTGCTGGGTCATCACCCCCCCATCAAGCGTCGGATTTTGGCCGTTGCTATTGCTCTATGCGATGTCCTAGGATCAAATTTCCAAGATTAATTGTTTTTAGGACCTTCGTAGTCGGACCAAAAGTCAAGGATGTACCAGAGCATTCCAGCTTTTAGACTTATTAGCTCCCTTGTGATAAAGTAGTGCTGCGTGATTGGATGAGAATGAGAGGCTAGAGCTGGAAAAAAAAATTTCAGCTTTGGTCCCATTTAGGCGAAATCTCTCGGCTTTTCCCGATGATGAGAACCTCTGGGAAAAAGCGGAAAAAACGGAAGAAAGCCCGAATAAGTCGAGCGCTACCTCTCACTTCTGTCAGTCTGTCATTGGCTTTCTGATATTTCGATGCATCATCTCTCAGGATCCCGTATCTTGTGTGTATCAAGTACCTTGCTCGTAAGGCGCCAGGCTCCGTGAGGCCGGGGAAATATCAGATAATTGGTGCGTAGTCGTGACTTTGTGTTTTCCTGCCATAGACGCCAATTTAGGTTCTGACCCGTAGTCTGAACGTGTCGAGCCGAATCCGAAAAATGTTTGCGTTATCCGTGGCGCGTAGAACCTTGTATGGCCCATGTACGTTTATCCAGTTCCCTTGTTATCCCCGTACTAGCTCTTCTGGCAATGCAGCGTCGATCAGCGAGCCACGATGGATGTAAATGATACGCTAACCAAGTGTTATCATTGGTGCGTTTCCTTTTGTTACGTATGGTATAAGGCAGCTTACTCCAGTTCCATAGGATGATGCGATGGCGAAGGCCAATATAAAGTGCTACTGCCTCAATTGTTCGTCGACGCAGAAAGATTGGTACAGTCTATTATAAGAGAATCACAAGACGGAAAGCGATATCGAGTCATACCGTACCTTGCGAGGGTCAGTCGCTGGTACTCTCGGAGTGTATACTGCCCTTTAGGAGTGGTAAGTACCGAGATTTCGCTCGTCGCTGGAACTGGGGGAACGAAGTGGAAGAAGAAGTTGGTGTGGGATTGAGGATGATATATAGTTACGGGGGTCCGGTGGGAAGGTAGTCTGAGTAAAGCACAAGTGTCGAATCCGGGGATGGGAGGCAAAGAAGGCTCGGAAAGGCAGGGAGGAAGTGAATGGGACCACGGTCATGCCATCGACAACGATGTATCAGCAGCTTGAGGATTTATTACTTTGATTTTCCGAACCGCGAGTGGGGTGCCCCAGTCATTATCAAGGGAAACAATCTTCGCATACATACGAAGACCGGGTCGACCGAACCGCTTTCGTAAGTAATCTGTAGGTTGACTGCAGATGAGGAACCGAACGGGAAGTTTTTCCGTCAATGCCGAGGAAATGTAAGAGAGAACGCGGTCTTTTTTTCCATCTGATCCACACTCATCAAAACCATCCAGGATGATCAATGTCGAGGAGGCCTTCATGATGCATGAGGGAAAACTAAATGCATTGTATAGTTTAGTTCTCCAGTCAAAGGCAACTAGCATTTTAAATTGTGAATCCAGTGTATTCTCAATTGGCCTGGGAAATCGAGAAAGCTGCTCAAGAATGCTGAGCCGAGTGCCAAAGCTACCAGTTGTCAGCATTCCGTGCGCAATGGCTAGAGGCAGATATCGAGGGGTGTTCCGGTTTGGGTCTTCAGTCGAGAAGAAGAATGTAGCGAGGAGCTCTTTCCCCTCGCAGTCCTTTGCGAGTTTTTGAGCAAGAGCTGACCTCCAAACACGATCAGATCCCTGCAGCCAATAAACACCCGCCACTCTTTTTTTTGATATCCTAGTATGAGCCCAGTCTGACAACGCCCCATAGACATATTGAGATCGTGTATCACCTAAAAGTTTCAGGTAGGAAGGTTGAGCGCTGTTATACTGATAGGAGTATCCAATCGCTTTGAGCTCATCCAAAACCTTCATCTTCAAGTCCCGACGCCGGCGAAGCGCAGTCCATCCGAGCACCTCAGCTCCTACTGCGCCGATAGTTATGACCAAATAGAGAAGAAATGGGCCTGCACCGACCAAGAAGCCAATGCCGCAAACAACTCCTACCACCACTCCAGATATAAGTCCGCCACGGTTTGCCAATTTCCGCGAACTTGACTCGGACTTCACCTCGGCATGCTGCACCTCCCCGACGCCATTGTCGTACCTGTAGAAAACACCAGTCAATCAACCTATTTAAAACCGATTCACACCACACCTACACATATGATGCATAGTCAAAAAGGACAAACGAATCTAGGGTTGGATCGTTATCGTTCAACTCCATAATGAATGTGTGGGCCTTGTTCTCGAGATTATTCCGTGAGAAAACTGAGACGTTGTATTGGAAGGTATCCGCAAGCTGGTCGGGCGTGCGATTGAACGATCCAGCAGGCAGGCCATCCAGGGTAAAGTTCAGATACAGGGGCCAGGCAATGTAGCTTGTGCCGCCACCTCCAATAATTGTCCGTGCCGGAAGGATGCAGAAAACCGACAACGCAGTCCCTGTTTGAAATTCAAAGTAAATGACATCATGAGGGACCACAGATGATGGACTCACCATTGAATAAGAGTTGAAGGGTTGAGGATTCCGGTTGACCATCGTTAGAGTCTGAGCCTTTGGGGCTGTGTAGAGCTTCGTGCCATGTTCCATTGACTATCAAGTTGGTGTTATTCGGGACAACGATGCTGCAACCTGTCGAATTGCTGCATTCAGGCCCGCGTCGTGCAACCCAGTTTCCGTTATAGATGGGTGTTTGGATGTCTGGATTGGCCAGGTCGCCGAAAGCATCGTCGATTGTTCTTGTTTCAGGGAGAGCTTGTACTGAACTAGAGGAATTAAGAACAAGGCAGAGAAAGAAACGCAGAAAGTCAGGCCAGGAACTTGTCCACGCCATTGCAGGAGGGGTTCAATTGTTCGATGTTAGTTTATTGGCAGTCATAAATGAACTTTTTATCGTGTTGCCTTACCCAATAGTGAGCTTTCAAAATTGCTATGCAACTTCTGAATAAAAAAAACGTCAGGAACAGGGCAAGGTTCCCAGTTGTACAGAGCGTTGGCTCTCCCGTTTAACTTTACCAGATTTGGTCTTGTGGGTGGGCCGGTTTGGTGAATTTCTAGAGTTTTGTGCCTTGTTGTATGACCATTCCTCTTTCGATAGAATGGGCACTGGTCATAAATACCGGTGGTGTTGCTGCCCACGTCCCTGGCGGAATTACTTCCCACTCGCCCACTAAAACGACATTGGTAGGAACTTGTAGGAATAACAGCCTCGTGAGTGACAAGCCGTCGTGTGGGCCACTGGTAGCCCATCGGCGGTTTGCACTGGTAGTAAGTACGAGGAAGACAATCGCGTTCTGTCCGCGGAATCGGATATCGGTTGGACTGTTTGGCTCCGACGACTCAACCAAACAAGAACATATCCGTCCATCTCATGACCGAGCCCCGTCGTCACTTGACCGCGATAAATTTTGTTTTCAGCTATCGTTTCTGTCCTTATCGCATTCAAGAGGTACAGTTAAGCCTTCTTTTTGGGTAGGCTATCGATTGGATTACTCCCCTCGCCGTTTAGCGCAAGAATGCTCGCACCTTGAAACTTTCCCAAGTCCCAAATCAATGATTTAATCTTAATCATCGTTAAATGTAGCTGGCAGCGCTCGGCTCCTTCCGCTTAGTACACCAAAATACTTATGTCCACTCCAACAGGGCAGAAAGGTCTATTCCCCTTCAGAGGATTCCTAACAGCGACGCCAAAGTTTTCAAACGCGAAACTTTTACGCAGCTCACATCAAAAACCTCGCAATCCTTCACCTAGAGGACAAAGAAATTTGAAGAATTTTACGAGTGAGCGAATACTCTGTACGATTGTCGACTGCGACTGACGTGTCTCATTCCACTCTACATTTAGCTCGACGTGGCCTGAATTAGATAATGGTGCGTAGCTCTGTCCTTTCACCTATTTTTTTGTGTTTGATTTGGCCATCCACACAGGCGAAGCTCATCTTCCCCCATTCGTTGGAAATTCTGAGATCATGGTTTTTACACCCTAATCGATCGTCAAGTGTGGAGTGTGGGAGCAAGACACCCTTCTTTTCCGGGGTCTTCAGTTTGATGGTGAAGATGCGCTTGTAGCCGTGGAGAGGTGGAAACGAAGGTTCTTTTTTTTTTTTGGGGGGGGGGGGTGGTGGATTGAGCTATCTCAGCGGACGAAGGCAGAGAAGGCAGAAACTACCCAGCGCAGCAGGCAGTTGAGCGGTTCGTGTCTCGTTAGGATACGGCTGCCTTTGTAAACGCTGGACTCGACTCGGTCTTGTCTTAAAAGAACTTTCAACATTATGTCACATTCTTCGATTCCGTTGATTGCTCAAAGGTTTGTCCAGCTAAATGATACATTCATAGGTGTCCAGTGGCAAGGAAGGAGGTCCGAAGCAAAGACGTATGCAGAGGAGACAATCCCCCTTGTCTTATTTCACCTCGCGTTCACTTCAGTCGTCTCGATTGCCGAGGGGAAAAATACTTCTGCGTTGACGGCCACAGCTGACACTGCACAGAACGTGTTTCGATACCTGGTGAGTTGGCGGTTGGCGAGTGTCTGTACTGTGGCGCTCTCGAGCATATAATTAAGTACGAGGAAAGGGGGCATATGTTGAAAAGAAGCGTTGAGGTGAGCACGGAAGACGAGGAGTCGGAAGGATCGTTCTCGTTCTTGTTTGCCAACAAGGAATACTGAAGGCTCTATAATGAAATGGAGGAAGATAATTGAATCCCGCTACACACCGTTCATTGCACAGGTTTAGCCTCTAGAAATTCCTGACAGTCCTCCAAAGAAAGGTTTGTAAGTTGTGATCACCTCTCCATCTTCCTCATCAAACCGAAGACTTTAGAGAGGGCAGAGTGGTCTGTTTCTGCAGCTGTGGTGATCGGTGTTGCATTGGTATGTTGTGAGATAATAAAAGCGAAGCTCTACCTTACTTCATTGGGTGCGGGAAGCGGTGAGATGGTGAGGCGAAGTCATCTGCATCATTTATCGCGCGCTTTCGTGTAATTCTCATCACGAGCATTCCAAAAAATGATTTTCATCTCGGCGATTTCCTGAAAGATCTCCAGCTAAATTTGCTCCTACGGTAAGCACGGTCAAATCCGTTGGCAATCCGCAACCTCCGCGCGTGTTGACCTGATGACCTCACAATTCATGAGGCAGACGTCGTGAGGGCTCGTTCCCTTGTCCGAGTTGCCTTTTGAATCCTCCCCCATGGATCCCCCTCAACAACCCACAAACTCAACTGAATTCGAAAATGTCCTGGAGCATGTTCAAGAAATCATCAACAATGGTCAGCAACGGAAGGAACTGCTCCAAACCAATCTGAAGGATTTTATGCAAGAGGGAATTATCTGGCGCCAATTGAACCACCCAAACATCTTGCCCTTCATAGGGATCTACTATCTAGGCACAGAACAGAAGCAGCTGTGTTTAGTGTCGCCTTGGATGGAGCAAGGAAATCTTGTTCAGTTTCTGAAGAGTACTTCTCGTGATCTTGTGAACCACAAATTACTGGTGTGTTTGTATTGTTGGGATTTGGATGGCTGATGGCTGATTCTGCTTATGTGATCCTTAGGCATATGATGTAGCCTGTGGCCTCTCATACCTACATGGGGAGGATATTGTTCATGGTGATCTCAAAGGAGTGAGGATATGTGGCAGTTTCTCAATCTTGAATACTCCTGACTGATTGTTTTGCTTCAGGTCAATATTCTGATCACTTCAGAATTACGAGCATCCATCGGAGATTTTGGTCTTTCCCGCATATCTGCAACTCAGACGTTATGCTCTGAGACAAGTCGCTCAAAGGGAACAACACGCTGGCTGTCACCTGAACTTCTAATGTCTGAATCAAACTGCTTTCCTTCAAATGAAAGTGATGTCCATGCTTATGGTTGTGTGCTTTATGAGGCAAGTCATTATTGTCATTTGCATTTCTACTCTTTTAGAGCTGTGAATTAGATATTTACAGGTCAAATTCCCTTCTATGAATTACGGGAGGGAGCATTTGTCATTGCTGTTGTGGTTCATGAACAATGTCCTTCACATCCTGGTGAGGACTGTGTTCAGTTACAAAGCTCAATGTGGGACATAATGGTAGAATGTTGGAGCAGAGTGCCATCTGATCGACCCACAATGGTGGATGTTGTAGCACACATAGTTGCATTGAACGGAAATCAGGAATTGGAACAGGCTTCAGAGTGGAAGGATACTGCCTTTACACATAGGTGGGATGATCCACAGTGTCTGCCAAACCTTCATGCTGTTCAGTCTATCCCAAAGCCTGAAATGACTAGCCATTTCAGTCAGCCAAACAAGATCATACAGTCTAGTGGAGGTTTACTGCCAGGGCAGGATACAACTGATGTTAACATCTCTTCTCCAGAGGCATGGGACACAGAAAGAGATGTGGGGGTGAAGCATACAGAAGAAGATGAGAAGACTATGACTACTGCCAACAATGATATCAACAATCACACTGCCAATAATATCATTGAAGGTCAAAATAACTTCATCACTAATTATGGAGACAACTATTACCAAAGTAATGGTGGGTTTACCTTTCATTACTTTCATTGTCATGTCTGAGATTTGTTGTCTTTGGATAGAGTTTAGTAACTTTGGTCTTTCAGAGTTAATTGAAGGACAAAATAATACTGAAATTACCAACAATTATGGTGACAACTTCCATTACCAAGGTAATAGGACATTTACCTATTGTTGTTTTGTTTTCGTGTCTTACAATTCCTCTAATAGAATCTGGCAACTCTGGCTTTTTAGACCTGGAAAAAAGGGTTGCATTCAGTGCTCTTCATGACTCAGAAGCTCGTTATCCTCAGCCCAACATTCTACCTGGTACTCGAGAAGAAATTCTCAAGAGATTGTGTTCTTGGTGTGAGGATTCCAGGGGTAGTAGAGTGTGCTGGGTTTATGGTGCTGCTGGAGCAGGGAAGTCTGCAATTGCACAAGCACTTTCAGAAAAATACACCCAAAGTGGACAACTGGCAGCATCATTCTTTTTTTCAAGGAATGATGCCACTCGGGACAAGCTTGATCCATTTATTGCTACAATTACCCACCAGCTTGCAATCTCCACATCTCTTGGTCCCTACATTTCACCCCTTATCAATCATGCTATTTCCTCAAAGTCTGGTATATTGGCTCAGAAATGGGAAATCCAGTTTCAAACATTGATAACAGAACCTTCTGTTCGAGTGGATCCAAGATCTTGGTCTCAGCTTCCACAGCTTGTTATTATTGATGGTATTAATGAATGTATCAGAGTAGCATCTCAGGAAAGGCTACTCCAGACGATCCAAGCTAATACTTCCACTACTCCCCTCAAATTTCTTATATTCAGCTGCCCAGAACCACATATCGCCAAAATATTCCATTCAGCCACCTTTGTTCCTAGTCCCTTTTACCTTTCCTTGGGTGATTATGCTGAAACTGTCCAAAAGGATGTTGAAGGGTATCTTCGTTCTGAATTTGATCACATTCAGAGGAAGCATAGACAAGCCCTATCTAGCCAACCAGCTTCTTGGCCTGGCAGTACCATTATACAGCAGTTGCTTGACAAAGCCACTGGCCAGTTCATATATGCAACTGCTGTCATAAAGTATATTGACACCGGGGAAAGGCCAGCTACACCTATGCAGAGGTTGGATATTATACTTCAAGCTAAAGCAGTGGAATTTTCATCTCCATATCCTGACCTCGATATCTTATACTCCCAGACTCTATTGCTCTGCATCAATACAGAGGGGAAACTTCAGCAGATGTTGAGGTTGATAGTAAGTCTTTTTGGCCACTATACAACTCCAGAGCAATGGAATTACTTTCACTTGGATGGCTCACCTGAGTCAGTTGGCTACACAAGCTTATCAGTGCTAGAGCAGCTCCTGGACTTATCTCCAAGTGAAGCTTCTTCTCTCTTGTCTGGCTTGCATTCCATCTTGGAAATTCCCATATCCCAGACAGAAAACATAATTGTTCTCCATGCATCCTTTTCAGAATTTCTTCTGGACAGATCCCGTTTAGGCAGCTTTTATGTGGGCACAAAACTTTCTGAAGCAGAATGGAAGCAGCTACTTGTTGCTCGCCAGATTCACCTACTCTCTCAACTTTGCACAGAGTCTCAACAGCTGCCTACAGGCTCTTCCAAGCATTCAATAAATGGAATCCACAATATTGATATTGGATCACTCAATGTTTGGAAGAGTATAAAGGAAATTGGGACAGCTCCTACTGTTGATGGCAAGATTGTAGAAGCTCTCAATGCATTTGATCCACATCTGTATTTGGCTACATTACTTTGCTGGTATGTCCCCATTATATTATTCTTGAATTGCTTACTAAGTATATTTTGAACAAATAGGCAGTATAAATGTCAACCTTCAAAACAGAAAACATGTGTAGTATCACGACTCACATCTCAAAGTCCACCTCAAAGCACACTTGATGGAGAGAATGACTTGCAATACTATATGACAGCAGTGCATAAGCAGATAAGCATGTTCCACAGTGCCTTTCTATTCTTGAAGGTATATTCTTGTTGATGATTGTTCTTAAAGATGGTAAATAACCATTGACCATTGCAGAAAGCAGAAAAATCCTCTACTTCTCATCTTCAGATATTCTTGAAGAAATGCAAGTCATTTTTTCAGGGCTTCTATGTGTTGTTCAATCCAGGCCAAGACAGGGACCTCATCCAGTTAACTCTCCTTACTTGCCAGCTATCAATTTCTCATCTTGGGCCTTCTCAAAAAGATGATTTTGTAGCTGGTTTTTTTGCTGCATCAACTCTACTCTCATTCACTGCACCTTTGCCTTTAATCAGATGTTCTGATGCTTCATTCAGGATTGTTCCGTCAGACCTATACAGTGGAAGAAACCCAACATTTCCCAGTGAATGGGAGGTTAAAAAAATCAATTCGACTGAAGGACAGCTGCTCCACAGGCTCTCTGAATGTCTGTTTGATGACAGCAGAGAGAGAATTCATAATGGTGAAAGGATTTTTACTGTATATGAGATGGAAGATTGGGGCTATAAGCTTGCACAGTTGGACTGGAAAAGGGTAAGTGCATCAATGAATTTATAAAATATTTCAATGTATCTGATGCACTTATTACTGCCAGACATGGAAGGTATATTGGGAAGGTAAATTGACACAAAAAGTACAGCTCAAGAGGGCTTAGAAGGGTGAAGGCTGCCAACAAGCAATGTGGTCATTAATAGTACATGACTCTCAGAAGCCGAAGTTGGATGTGACTTGCTATTTGAACACTTAAATCAATATTGTTCCGATTCATTCTAAAGTAAATGAACAGATTCAGAATGACTCAACCAAACAATCACCGGTACATCCCCGCCGCAGACACCGTCACTGACCACGACGAATTTTTTCACATCTTCAGCTCTCAGTTCTGTCCTTATTGCATTCAATAATTTCACGGAAGCCATAAGCGCCATTTTTGGTAGATTATTGGTTGAGTCATTTTCCTCGCCGTTCAGCGCAAAAATGTTCGCACCTTGGAACTTTCTCAAGTCCAAACCATTCTAAAGTGGCCATCACCTCTTTTTTTCGCCAATATCCACCGTGGTTCCCCCACAAGAAAGATTTGCGCCCCGTAGAGTCCATATGTACATCTATTCTTTTCGCTTCTTACCTCCATACTAACTCTTCTGACTCTACAGTATTGATCGGCAACCCTGATAGGTGCAATGGCAGGTTAAACAAGCGCGCCAGACAGACAATCTTTGGTGTTTTTTTTTCTTCTTGCTATGCATTGGGACGTCTTATTATAGAATGACGCGTGGACAAGCCCAGGGAACGGATTCCCCCAAAAACCCTCACCGAGATTGACTCGGCCTATCATTTTCTGAGTACATCGAGTCTCACCTTTCCTGCCGTCATTCGTTGCCCACAGTCCCACTTTGTCCAGCTAGACGTTACAATCGCAGAGGGCTATTGGCAAAAAAGATGAACAGAGAGCAAGCGAAAAGGAACATCGATAATGTCTTCCCTCCTCTTGTTCTGCACGTTCGATAAATTGATTTTTCGTCGCTATCCATGAAGATGAACAAGCGAATCGAGTCACAGTAGTCTTCAGCCATTTATTCGACTTTTTCCCTCCATCTCAGTCTACATACCCGTTCATCCGCTCTTCGGACTCATAAGATATCCACGTGCTTCATCCCTGAGCGCGCGAATCAATACCGGTGGATCCTTTTCGAAACTGCCCTGACGCCTCGTCCATTCAGATCACATCAACCATGTCTGGATAATCATCCTTGAAACACCTTTCGAAGGCACTGTGTATACGGGCCGCAATCGGGGCAAGACCTGTACTTGCCCTGCACCATACCCTATGCTGCACTCAACGCCGTTCCTAGCACTTAAACCACGCCAACGAGTTTGTTTTCTGCCCAGATTACGGTGATCCTTGCAGGCGACGGAGCGGACTTTGACTCCGGGGCAACATCGGAACATCAGATGTTGAATCTGCGGGTCGTTTGCAGGTCAACATGGTGCAACGGGCGAGTATAGGGATATGTCGAATCTCGTACTTTTGAGTTGAATGAATAGTGGCATCAGAACTTCAACGGATAGTGCGTCTGATTATTCTCGTGAGTTGTGATCACAAAGTTTTCAGGCAATCTTAACTGTATTTAACGCACTGGCATAGACTTTTTCTGTGAATAGTACAGTAA
Source organism: Marasmius fiardii PR-910 (assembly GCA_014904975.1). Lineage (NCBI taxonomy): Eukaryota > Fungi > Basidiomycota > Agaricomycetes > Agaricales > Marasmiaceae > Marasmius > Marasmius fiardii. Next base: position 201,854 of record MU127835.1, read on the forward strand.
CCCGTGATGCGTGATGGACGAAGCCAATAGATACAAGCTACTGGTGACTGGTAATGTATTCACCGTCTTTCAATGATTGCGTTGATAAACAAACGATTGGTGCATAACTCGAAAATAACCAAGTCAGAGAATTGAATGCAAATATCGAACCATACCATACCTTGCGAGTGTCGTGACAGTCAATCTGTACCGGTACAGTGAGGGCACAGATGTGGATGAATCCTTCCAGGTGGGTGAATAAATACCAGCAAGGCCACGAGTCGAAACCTTGCTTGTGCCTTCCGAACGTTTAGATATGTGGAGGCTTGTGGGCTGCAGCAGGACATTCAAAACATGAGTTGTGAAGGCAATGAGGATATGCTGTCGGGGAATGAGAGCTATGGTCGATCAGTGCAATCGGATGGAAGGGGGAATGAAGATGAAGCTGGGGTAAGATCGAGCATGAGGGAGCTAGGCCATCGAAGCATCGAATCTGTAGAAGGGGGCAAATGGGGTCGTGGCATCGTGGTGATGATCATACTATTGATGACGATTCATCAGGAAGTCGAAAGGTTACTGTTTCGGTGTTACGAGTTGCCAGCGGAGTGTTTGAGTCACTATCAAGGGAAATGATTTTTGTATGCCGACGAAGTTCAGGTTTATCAAACTGTTGTCGCAAATGTTGTGTGGGTCGACTGGATATAAGAAACCGAATGGGTAACTTCTTCCCCATTGCTATTAAAACAAGGGAAAGAACTCGCTGTTGTTCTTTGACCGAAGAGCATTCATCAAGACCATCCAGGATGATCAATGTAGAAGAAGCCGTCATGGTGCGAAGGGGAAATCGGAATGTATTGTATAGTTTATTTCTCCAGTCCGAATAGGCGGCGACAACCAGTGTTTTGAATTGTATTTCTACCGGTGCTATCAATACCATGTCCTGCTGAACATGAAGTGCCTGAAAGACACTGTTCCGAGTGCCAAAGCTGCTAGTGGCCATCATTTCGTGAGCGATGGCCAGAGTCAAATATCGAGGGGTATTTCGGTTTGGGTCTTCGGTCGAGAAGAAGAATGTGGAAAGGAGCTCTTTTTCCTCGCACTCCTTCGCAAGTTTTTGAGCAACAGCAGACCTCCAACTACTTTCAGATCCCTGCAGCCAATAAATGCCGGCACCGGCAGATCCTTTTTTTGGCAGACGAGTATGAGCCCAGTCTGACAACACCCCGTAGATATATTGAGATCGTGTGTCGCCTAAAAGTTCAAGATAGGAAGGTTGGGCGGGGGAATTGAACCGATAGGAGTATTCAGTTGCTTTAAGCGCATCCAGAAGCCTGCTTTTTAAATACCTACGACGGCGAAGCGCATTAATAGGAAGAGTTATTGGACTGATAATCAAGCGAATTATCAAGCGAGCTATCAGATCAATAAGCTCTGATATTGATATGCAAAAATCAAGTAGCGAATAAAGCCACGGCCCCGGAACCCGATACCAGATGAACATAAGGAAACCCATACCACTGGCAAGCCCCACAAAAATATAGCCTACGAGTGATGCCTTGAACTTTGCCTTCACAGTGTCATCGTCATAGCTGTAGGAATATCAAGTCGATTAGTTCATTCGGATCCAATACATATAGCACGTACACATATGATGCATAGTCAAAAAGGACAAACGAATCGTTCAATGGATCGTTCAACGCAATAATAAATGTGTGGGCCTTGTTCTCGAGATTGTCGCGTGAAAAAACTGAGACATTGTATTGGAAGCTATCTGTGAGCTGGTCGGGCGTGCGATTGAACGATTCAGCAGGCTGGCTATCCAGGAGGAAGTTCAGATAGAGGGGCCAGACAATGTTGCTTGTGCCGCCACCTCTAATAATTGTCCGTGCCGGAAGGATGCAGAAAACAGACAACGCAGTCCCTGGGATGAGTTCTGAGTAAATGGCGTCATGTAAGATCACACCGAGAAGAATGATGGACTCACCATTGAATGAGAGGTGAAGGGTTGAGGGTTCCGGTTGAGTAGGACTATGTAGAGCTTCATGCCATGTTCCATTAACTATCAAGTTGGCGTTATTCGGGACAATGTCGCTGCAACCTGTCGAATTGCTGCATTCAGACCCGCGTCGTGCAATCCAGTTTCCGTTGTAGATGGGCGTTTGGATGTCTGGGTTGGCCAAGTCACCGAAAGTATCATCTATTGTTCTTGTTTTAGGGAGAGCTTGTACTGAACTGGAGGAATGAAGAACAAGGCAGAGAAAGAAATGAAGCAAATCGGGCCAGGCACTTGCCCGGACCATTGCAGGAGGGAATCAATCATTCGACGTTAGTTGGTTGACTGACTGACATGAGCTTTTTATCATGTTGCCTTACCCGATAGTGACATACAAGGTTTGAAAATTGCTATGCAACTTCTGATTAATTCAGAATAAAAAAAAACGTCAGACAGGGTCCCCACTTGTGCAGAGTATTGGCTAACCCGTGAAAGTCTACTAGATTTGGTCCTGTGGTTGAGCCGGTTTGGTGAATTTCTGACATGGGGTGCTGTGTAATTTCGTCCTATGCCGTTTTTGAAAACCTTTGCATCGCTTCTAGATCTCCTGAAGGGAAACATAGATATTTCTGCCCTGATGTATAACCGTTCCCCTTTTGACAGAATGGTCACTGGGGCATGATCATTGGTACCGGTGGTGGTTGCTCCTCAAGTCCGTCATAAGTGCCCTAGCGGAGTAGATTTAACCTCCCACTCGTCCACCAAGACGACATCAGTGGTAGAAAGGACATACCTAGCCTCGTGAGTGACAAGCCGTACGTGTGGTGGCAACCCATCGGTGGTCTGCACTGATAGTAAGTACCAGGAGGATAATCTATCTCGGACGACTCAACCAAACAAAAGCAATCACCGGTCTATCCTCACCCGAGTCGCGGACGCCGGAGTCGATGTCACTAACCATGACCGCGGCGATTATTTTTTTTCGGATTTTCAGCTATTATTTCTGTCATTGCATTCAAGAGGTGCGAATGAGGCTCATGGATGCGCTATGAAGAATGACGCGCCGGCAAGCCAATGGAACAGATCCTCCAGAAACCCTTACCGAGCTCGACTCTGCCTGTCATTTTCTGAGGACATCGTTATTGCCATACTCGTTTTTCACAGTGCGATTTTGTCCACATAGACGTTCCATTCATTGGCAAAAAAGGAGGTAGACGAAACGGATCGGGCAGGAAAAGGAAAATTTTGGTATGTCTTCCCTCCTGCGTCTGCGATGAACAAGCGAATCGAGTCACTCACGGTAGTCTGCAGCCGTTCATTCGACCTTTTCTCCCCATCTCACAGTCTACATACTCATTCATCTGCACTTCGGATCCATAAGATATCCGCATTCTTCAAATCAGTGGTGATATTCTGTTGGACGTTTCGTGGCGAATCCTTTCTTGTAAACGGCACCCCAACACCTTGTTCTCGCTGTACCCGTACATATCGCAAGGTATTGTATAGCTCGATATACACATTTGATGAGCCTCTCTGATCTTTCTATGAATTTCGTTTATCAACGCAGTCGTGAAAGTCGGCGAATAGGTTAACAATATTTCGTATTTATTGGCTTCGTCCATCGTGATAGCTGTATTATTTACAAAATCTATGTGAAAATGCCGATCGACTCCTGATTAAAGTTATCCCCACAGGAATGATTAATGGTCGGTGGGCACTATTCGTTCAGGTTCTGGTACCTACCTTAGCTCGTTCAATTCGAAAGAACAAATGAGTGTCAATGATACGGAAGTCGGTATGGTTTCATGTCCATCGTTGACCCCACATGAAATTCGACGACCCATTTTCTCCATCTTGCTCTCAAGTTGAAGTTCGTTCCCGCCTGCGAGAGCTACCGTGACTTTGGGCAAAGCACGAACCTGTTGGTGTCAAGTAAACGCGCTGGGAACGGCATTCCGTATTGATCAGACTTTAGGAACTTTGAGTCGGCGGCGTAGATACGCTGCGGTAGATGATACGTGGAGGTACTAAGTGCAATTGCCCCACGTTCTCGGCTTTTCCTGGCCTGATTATGTCGATATATGTAGGGGTATTCAAAATGTGAGAATCTTCGTCATCCCAACGGTTGAGGTGATTCGAACAGGCGGGTGAGGATGTGGATGAATCTTTCCAGGCGGCGGGTCATAAAACCAGCAAGGCCAATAGGTCGGGACCTTGGCACCTTCCGACCGTATAAATATGAGACTCGCGGGCTGCAAAGTTTAAAGCATGAGTTGTGAATGTACGAATGAAACCTTAGCAACGTACAGATTCAGATCGAACTCGAGACGATGTACTTGAAAGAACGTCAGGTGATGAGAGATCATGGTCCATCAATGTAGTCGAATAGAAGGGGAATAAAAATGAAGGAGTTGGGATGGGATCAAGATTGCATGGGAGCTAGGCCATAGAAGGATCCAATCTGCAGGAGGGAGCGAATGGGATTGTGGCACTGGTGATGATCATACCATTGACAATGATTCAACAGAAAGTTGAAAAGTTACTCGTTTGGCTTTACGAGTTGCCAGCGGAGTGTTTGAGTCACTGTCAAGGGAAATGATTTTTGTATGCCGACGAAGTTCAGGTTTATCAAACTGTTGTCGCAAGTGTTGTGTGGGTCGACTGGATATGAGGAACCGAATGGGTAACTTCTTCTCCATTGCCATTAAAACAAGGGAGAGAACTCGCTCTTGTTCTTTGAACGAAGAGCATTCATCAAGACCGTCCAAGATGATCAATGTCGAGGAAGCCGTCATGGTGCGAAAGGGAAATCGGAGTGCATTGTATAGTTTATTTCTCCAGTCCAAATAGGCGTCGACAACCAGTTTTTCAAACTGTCCCACTGCCGATATTTTCAACATGATGCCCCACTTATCTAGAACGTGAAGTGCCTGCATAACGCTGCTCCGAGTGCCAAAGCTGCCGGTGGTCATCATCTCGTAAGCGATGGCCAGAGCCAAATATTGAGGAGTGTTTCGGTTTGGGTCTTCGGCCGAGAAGAAGAATGTGGCAAGTAGCTCTTTTCCCTCGCACTCCTTCGCAAGTTTTTGAGCAACAGCAGACCTCCAACTACTTTCAGATCCCTGCAGCCAATAGACGCCGGCACCGGCAGATCCTTTTTTTGGCAGACGAGTATGAGCCCAGTCTGACAACATCCCGTAGACATATTGAGATCGTGTGTCGCCTAAAAGTTTAAGATAGGAAGGTTGGGCGGGGGAATTGAACCGATAGGAATATTCAGTTGCTTTAAGCGCATCCAGAAGCCTGCTTTTTAAATACCTACGACGGCGAAGCGCATTAATAGGAAGAGTTATTGGACTGATGAGCAACTGAATTATCAAGTGAATTATCAGACCGAGGAGCTCTGTCACTGATTCGCAAAAACCAATTAACCACCACGACGCTCGAGACCGACAAAAGATGAACATAAGGAAACTCATCCCAAAGAACCCCCCGAACATATAGTATACGTCTCTGAACGACGCCTTGGACTTCGCCTTCACAGCATCGTCATCATAGCTGTAGAAGGATCAAGTCAATCACTTCCATTCGGATCCAATACATATAGCACGTACACATATGTTGCATAGTCAAAAAGAACAAACGAACCGTTGAATGGATCATTCAATGCCATGATAAATGTGTGGGCCTTGTTCTCAAGATTGTTCCGGGAGAAGACTGAGACGTTGTATTGGAAGCTATCCGTGAGCTGATCTGGTGTGCGATTGAATGATCCAGCGGGCTGACTGTCCAGGACGAAGTTCAGATAGAGCGGCCAGACAATCTGGGTGGTGTCGCCAACTCCGATCCTTGTCTGTGGTGGAAGGATGCAGAAAACGGACAACGCAGTCCCTGTTTGGATTCTGTGTAAATGGCATTGTGTAAGACCGCACCGAGAAGGATGATGGGCTTGTCATTGAATGAAAGATGAAGGGTTGAGGGTTCCAGTTGAGTATCATTAGAATCTGAGCCTTTGGGACTGTGTAGAGCTTCGTGCCATGTTCCATTGAATATCAAGTTTGTATTATCGGGGACAATATCGCTGCAGCCTGTCGGATTAATGCATTCAGGCCCGCGTCGTACACTCCAGTTTCCATTGTAAATGGGTGTAATGTCTGGATTGGCTGAGTCGCCGAAAACGTCATCAATTGTTCTTGTTTCGAGAGTTTGCACTAAACTAGAGAATGAACAACAAGGCAGAGAACGAAACGAAGAAAATCGGGCCAGGCACTTGCCCGGGCCATTGTGAAGGGGGGGGTGACAGGGTGAGGTGAAGAGAATCCAAACGTTCATGCTTTCGCAGTGCACAGCATATGACATGTAGATTCTCAAGCTCCCGGTACGTAGATGAATCATGCGAAAAGATGCGGGCCAAAACAAAAAGCTGTAGATCAGTGCTTGACAAAAGCGTATGTAAACCGAACCGAACCAATGTTTCTATTTCTGAACGATATGTACGAATTCCCGTGTTTTTCCTTTCCACAGCCGTTATGGCTCTGAGAAGAACTATGTTCTGATGCTCGAGCTCAAGCCCAGACTGAGAACCGAACCTTGTACCCTATGTCCTACAACCTGTCCTTAGCTGGTCCATGCATGCCTGAGAAATAGGTGTATGCCCCGTGATTTTCTCGAGTATCTCGAGTATGAACGAAGGGGATAAGTACCGAGAAGGATTGAGGCTTTTTGCAGGGAAATGCTGGCTCGAAAGCCTGATGCATAATCGCTTTGGCGTAAGCGAAAAGAGAAATTCAAGAATTCAAGCGCTTGTGCGCTTACATACTCTTTCAACTCGTCCTCTCTTGAGGTTTCCGAAATCCAAACACGATGCATCTGCCCAGCCAAATATCCACTGTTGCTCCGACTTGAGCCCCACGAACGATGTGGACCAATGCGAACAAGAACATAAAACAGATGCAGCCATCTCTATTTCGCCGGGATCTCATATCAATAGCGTTACTCGGTGCATACGTGTTTAGGACTTCGGTTTCTTTTCTCTGCTAACATTGTCCTTCGCTCTATCACAATATTGGAAGACCTTACCCGCATAACCACATTCCGCAAACCATTCTGTTATACTAGTCCGTGTTTCCTGAGATTGACAGAGAGGTTATCGAAAGCTATCTCAAGAGAATCGAAGGCGGATTGAACATGAACACAATGGAGAGGAATTCTTGAAGACACTCAGCATAATAGAGTAGCAATCAGCTCGGTCGATAAGAGCCCCTCATCATTAGTTCGCGGGGCGGAACATACCCTCTTTCTGCCTCAAGCGAAATTCTCGTTCAAACCCGTGTTCCACAAGTGCACCTTACCCCAAAGATGCTTGGCATTCTATGCAGAGCTATCAAGCAACTCTTTCTGCATTATCCAGGTCGATTGTGTTTCTAGCGAGTGGGTAGCCCTATCAGTCCATGATTGTATGCTCGAGTACTCGAGTCAGCTATCACCGAACGAGAGAGCCAATCCATGAAAACACACCCACAGTCGGGCCTACAACTCGGGCAGAAATCGCCATTATATCTTCTCCATTCTGACCGTCCTCGATTCTCCCTAGTTCAATCGTCTAGACACCCCCCTTTACCATTTTTCGGCCCGAAACCTTCACACCTAACAGTTATAAGCCAAGTTCTCGGGCTATCGACCCGAACCACTTTCATGCCACGGAAGAAGCGTATTACAGAGGCCAGTTGCGATTCGGACGGGGACGCTTTTCATTGACTCGGAGATTCGCGGGCGATCGAGGTGCAACATCCACGGCCGTCTCTCCACCTCACAGTCTACACGTCTATTTATCCACTCTCTGGAACCATCATACAATACCCGCATCTTTGCGTAAATCGACGGGATGTATGGTGATGTTCTGTTGCACGTCGCTTTTTCGTAACATTCTTTCTCAACAACTAAACCCGACCTTTCACCCGTTTCAATCACATTAACCATCGCGATAATAATGTTTACTGCTTTTTGGAGATACCGCATATACAACAATAAGAGCTAAGGACATTGGGACTGTGTACTTGCCACTATGTATCTCACATTAGCTTACACCACACCGACGACTTGGAAGTTCTTAGATCGATACCAAACACCGCTCCCGGTATATTAGTTTGATGCCAAGGTTCATTGTTCGCCTGGATCAAGATGGTCCTCGCAGGCAGAATGAGCTTTGACTCGAGAGCAACGACGAGAAGTGGAGTTGTAGTTTTCAAGGGTCAACAGGGGAAAAGGTATCACCAGAAGATCAGGCTAATAGTGCATCTTGATTATTCTCGTGGGTGCGATAAAAAAGGCCGCAGGCAATCTTCGTATTGTTTACCGTGATCGTGATGAACGAAGTCAATGGAAACGAGGAATTCAAAATAGAAAATTAGAAGACCAAACGCGTATGTTAAGCCATAATATATTTTGCAAGCGTCGCAACAGCAAATCCGAACACGGATGGAAGAGTGCTCAGCTAACCACCGAGAGCTTCTTTGCAGTCGGCGGTCAGAATGTTTCGGCGTAAGAATGGGCTTGACATGATAACTCCTGGTGGGTTGCAAGTGATTCAAGGCGCTACGGGCACTTCTTGAGCAAAATATTTGAAAGGCGGAATTTAAATACATACGTTGTCAATAAGCGCGAGTCGGAAACCTGGTACTTTCTGCATAGATATGTGGAAGATCGCAGGCTGCACTAGGAAGTTTAAGATGTTAGCTGTGAAGGCAAGAATGAAACTTCAGAGACGTACAAGTAGGGTTCATTTGACTTGTGGCCAGGATAATATACGTTCGGTAGAGTTAATGCGGATATGCCATTGAGGGGGGAGGTATCAAATTTGCCCATCACCGGAAAGACAGTAAGGGGAGTGAAAGGGAAGGAGGAGTCGGTGTATGCTCAAGTCTTCATATACCAAGTAGAGCTACATACGGTCCAGCGGAAAGGTAGAGTGTGAGGCAGAGGTATCGAATCTGAAGATGGGACAGAAGGCTTGGAAAGAAGTAAATGGGACCGTGGTCATGCCATTGACAATGATTCATCAGCAACTCGAAAGGTTACTGCATTGGCGTTTTGATTTGCCAGTGGGGGTCGTTATCAAGAGAAAGAATTTTCGTATGTTGACGAAGGTCGGGTTCATCGAACTGATTCCGTAAATGATCCGTAGGTCGACTGGATATGAGGAACCGGATAGGTAATCTCTTTTCCATTGCAGATACAACAAGGGAGAGAGCACATTCCTGATCTTTGACTGAACCGCATTCATCAAGACCATCCAGGATGATCAACGTCGAGGAAGCCGTCATAATGCGTAAAGGAAACCGAAATGCATCGCATAGCTTAGTTCTCCAGTTTAGAAAGGCGCCGATAACCAGCGTTTCAAACTGTGATTCTACTGATGCTCCCAATATATCCCGCGTATCTTGAAGTATCTGAAGAATGCTGTTCCGAGTGCCAAAGCTGGTCCGAGTCAACATTTCATGAGCGATCGCGAGGGCCAGATATTGTGGATTGTTTCGGTTTGAATCTGTACTGGAGAAAAAGAATGTAGCAAGGAGTTCTGTTCCGTCCTCCTCCTTGGCCAGTTTTTGAGCAATCGCAGACCTCCAAACACTATCAGATCCCTGTAGCCAATAGACGCCAGGAACATCCTTTTTCAATAAACTCTTGTGAGCCCAGTCTGACAGCACCCCGTAAACATAGTGAGATCGCGTATCACCTAGAAGTTTAAGGTAGGAAGGTTGAGCACTCGAGTTATACCGAAAGGAGTACTCGGTCTTTTCGAGAGCATTTGGAATCCTCCTTTTCAAATCGCGACGACGTTTAAGCAGATTGTCAGCAAGAGTTATTGGACCTAAAACCAAGCCAAGCACCCAATTGACAAGTCCAATCCGAACCGCCCCCAAAAAGAGAAAGATGCTAAGATAGACTGCTGCCATAACTACAAAAGTAGCTCCAGCTTCTGTAATCTTGGACTCGAGCTTCGCCCGGACCGCGTGCTTCACCTCCTCGATTTCGTCGTCATAGCTGTAGAAAGATCAAATCAGTCACTTATTCAGAATCAACCAACGTCATACATACACGTATGATGCATAGTCAAAAAGAACAAACGAATCTAGGGTGGGATTATTCAGCATCATGAATGTGTGGGCCCTGTTCTCAAGGTTGTTCCTCGAAAAGACAGAGATGTTATATTGGAAGCTATCCGTGAGCTGTTCTGATGTTCGATTGAAAGATCCAACAGGTTGACCATCCAGGATAAATGTGAGATAGAGGGGGCAGACAATATGAGTGGTGTTGCCAGTTCCGATAGCTGTCCGTGGTGGAAGGATGCAGAAAACGGACAGCCCTGTCCCTAATAAGATTTCCAAGACATAACATTAGACTACGCGGAAACTGAAGTTGAAAGTTTAGTTATCTCACCATTGAATGAGAGCTGAAGAGTCGAAGCTTGATCATCATGAGCCTCTGAGCTTTTGGGACTGTATACAGCTTCGTGCCACGTTCCATTGAAGATCAAAGTATTATTGGGTATGGCAACGGTGCTGCCAGTGCAACCGTTTGCATTTTTGCAATCTGGTCCTGTTCGTGCAATCCAGTTTCCGTTATAGATGGGTGTGATGTTTGGGTTGGTTGAGTCGCCGAAAGTGTCATCGATTGTTCTCATTTCGATGAGAGCTTGGACTGAACTAGAGAAATTAAGAACAAGGCAGAGATGTAAAGGCCAGTTCTTCGCCTGGGCCATCGTAGGGGAGGGAAAGGAAGTTCATGGATTGAAATATTGACCATCAAATGCTATGAAATTCGGATTAATTCGGTAATCATCGGAAAAAGGTCCAGATGCGTTTGACACACGTTAACCCTCTTCGTCTCCGAACGTCCACTGTCTGATGTACCGCCTCAACTTTCCGGTGCATAAAGTTATAGAGCGTCTGGTGGATCAAGAAGGGGTCGGATAAGCTGAATGCTACGAGCTGCGATGAGAGAAGAAAAGAAAAGGACTACTCAACGGTTCGGTGACTCTGAGTCCAGTGTTTTCAATCTCTGAAGCTACGCAAATCAGCCCATGTTTCCAATGACACTGACAGCAAACTTGAAACTTGGACAGCATTCAAAGCTTCATCTTCGACGTGTTCGTCCTCGCCATCGCTGACGGCAACCAAATGTTGCATTTTCTTCGGGTAGCCTATCGCCATGGGAAGTGGGTCGGTCATGGCTGTAAAGGTCGTCGACGTCGTGCCATGAGAAGACTGATGAACGAGATGGAGCACATCACGCTGGTAGCTGCACTGTAATCAGTCGCACTTTGTACATCCTACTCTGTCTCTTTGGCCGTCGCTGTTTACTCACTACAGTCAGTTCCCTCACTGTTCGACGCAAGAACACCCGCATTTGTACTTTCTTTTTAGTCTCAAATAATCGAGAACATTGTTATAGCGTCATCAGAGCTGCCAGTCAATAGTCATCGCCTTTCGCACGTCAAATCAGCTGGCCCATCCGGTCTGCAAAGCTTCACTCTCCGAGAACATTCCAACTTGGCCGCCGCCTCTTTCCTAGTGTACATCCGGTATAACCCTCCCTAAAATTGACCCCAAAGAGCTCAACGTTTGCGGTATCCATCGCTCATAGTAGGTCGTGTACAATTTCTTTTTCACTTCTCGACTCCGTGTTAACTCTTCTGATTCTCCTGTGCTGAAGGCGATGTATACCATTTCCGTAAATGCGGTGGCAAGAACGGTTTCCTCAGAAACTCCAATCTGTCTATCACATTCGAGGTGCGTTGCGTTACAGCTTCGTTCTCGTCACTCGTTGCTCACAGTACCGTTTTGTCCGACTAGATAATGCATCTGTGGATGGTCGTGGGCAGGCAAGGAAGGAGGCAGATGCACAGAGACCACAGAGAGGGATGTAAAGAATCCGGTGTGTTATGTCACCTTCTCTTGTTTAGTCGTACGTTTGATAAGTTAAATTTCAGTTGCTAGCTGTAAAGATCGCCCTCTACATCCATTTATCCGTCTATTGCACGTCGCGGAAATATTATTAAAATTGCTCTATAATTAGTTTTTATTCGACAAGTATACCCCGACGCCTCAGCCATGTGAATCACGTCAACCGCCAGATTACACTACCTATATCACAACCAAGGCTAGGAAATGCTGTAAACGTTTGGGGCTTGCACTTGCCACTACGTATCATGGTTCATACTACACCGGATACCGCTCCTCACATGTAAGCTAGGTGGACAAGTTCGTTCTTCGCCCTGAGAACAGTCAGGCGGAATGAGATTGAACCAGCTTGGGCAACGATGGGAAACAAGATATTGAATGTTATGCGGGGTAGCATGGAGGGGTCAACATGGCAAGAAGGCGAACATAAGAGTTTCGTCTCATAACCGTACTTCAAGTCTATTCCTGGGTGGTACCCACGGGCTCGAAGTGCAACTGATAGTGTGCCCCGATTGTTCCTGCGACTGGTTAGATGTCCTCGGTAATCTTCGTTCTGTTCATGTGTATGTGAGGGATACCGACTTGCCCCGCCACTGACAAGGCAGGAGGGTGAATGAAGGGTACTAAGAGGCTTTAGGGGAGCCCCATTTCAATGGGTAGCGGGACGAAGAGATAACTAACGGTGAGACCACGTAGTGTCGAATCTGAAGATGAGGAGGAATGGATGCCGGAAAGGCAGGGGGAATGGTGAATAGAGCCGTGGTCATACTATTGACGATAGTGGTTCATCAGCAACTCGGAAAGTCACTGCATTGGTGTCCCGAGCTGCCAGTGGGGTGTTCGAGTTGCTATCAAGAGAAAGGATCTTCGTGTACCGATGAAGATTGGGTTTATCGAACTGTTGTTGTAAATGATCTGTGGGCCGGCTGCATATGAGGAATCGAAAAGGAAGCTGCTTCTCCATTGCCGATAGAACAAGGGAAAGAACTTGCTCTTGTTCATTGTTTGAACCGCACTCATCAAGACTGTCAAAGATGATCAGCGTCGAGGAAGCTGCCATGAGGTGTAAGGAAAACCGGAATGTTTCGTATAATTTATTTCTCCAGTTTGAAAATGCGCCGATAACCAGCGTTTTAAACTGTGATTCTACTGACGCTTCCGGATCCAATATGTTCGGGCTATCTTGAACTGCCTGAATAACGCCGTTCCGAGTGCCAAAGTTGGCCAACATTCCGTGCGCGATAGCTAGGGCCAAATAACGAGGATTGCTTCGGTTTGAATCTGTGCTTGAGAAAAAGAACGTAGCGAGGAGTTCTTTTCCTTCACACTCCTTCGCCAGTTTCTGAGCAACAGCTGACCTCCAAATATTGTCAGATCCCTGTAGCCAATAGACACCTGCTACATCCTTTTTCAATAGACTAGTATGGGCCCAGTCTGACAACAGTCCGTAAGCATACTGAGATCGCGTATCGCCTAGAAGTTTAAGGTAGGAAGGTTGAGCACTCGAATTGTACCGAAAGGAGTATCCGGTCTCTTCGAGAGCATTTGGAATCCTCCTTTTCAAATCGCGACGACGATCAAACGCTTCGATAGGAAGAATTATCGGACTAAGAATCAATGTGATAAGCCATAATATCGATTTGACGAGAACGGTGATCAGATCGACAACCCAGGAGATTATCTCCCCCCGAGTCAAGAAAATCACGAGAAGAGCACCTCCCGACGCGCCTGCAATGATAAGTCCGAGCTTTATCTCCTTCTTCAATGCCTCGGGTTTCAAGTCATCGGGCAAATTCGCCTCGACGTGCTGCACCTCCCCAATGCCATCATCGTGCCTATAGAAACACCGGGTTAATCGCTACATCCGGATTCGATCCAAAGTTGAACGTACACGTATGATGCATAGTCGAAGAGAACAAACGAATCCAAGGTTGGATCATTCAACACCATCGTGAATGTGTGGGTCTTGTTCTCAAGATTGTTCCGTGAAAAAACTGGAACATTGTATTGGAAGTTATCGGTGAGCTGGTCTGTTGTTCGATTGAACGATCCAGCGGGCTGATCATCCAGAATGAAGTTGAGATGGAGGGGCCAGGTAGGGTAGGTGGTGCCGTCAATTCCGATAATTTTCTGTGGTGGAAGGATGCAGAAAACGGACAACGCAGTCCCTAATTAAATTCCATGTCAATAACATAAAGTCAGACCACAAGGACATTTTGATTACCGTTAAATGAAAACTGAAGAGTCGAGATTTGAGTATCTTGAACATTTGAGCCTTTGGGACTGTGTCGAGCTTCGTGCCAGGTTCCATTAAATACCAGAGACGTATTATTGGGAATGACAAGTGTGCTGCAATCTTCTGTGTTGTTGCATTCATGTTTTGTTCGTGCAATCCAGTTGGGCCCTGAATAGATGGGTTTGAAGTCTGTGTTGACCGTCGGGCTGCCAAACGCATCGTCGATTGTTCTCGTTCCGCGGAGAGCTTGGACTGTACGTGAGAAACGTAGAACAAAGCAGAATAGATGAAGAAACTCAGGCCAGTTCCTCTTGCGAGTCATTGTGGGGGAGTAGGAGGGGTTCAAAAGTCCATCGTTTGCTGATCGACCATCGTCAGAAACATCAATCTTCTAAAAATTGTCCAGGATGAAGTTCCGATTCAATTCAGTAATTAGTCATCCCAATAAGGGCTGCACACTGCCAGCACCTCGTGCAGGAAGCGTGTATTCGCCCTGTCCACCGACACTGTCATTACACATCAGCGGGCGGCTGCAACCAAAGATTCTTCTTCAAAATCGTCAAAACTGAAGGGGAGAAAAACACATCATGATCAGTGAGTCGCGAGGAGGTTGATTTTTACCGAGTTATGAGTATTTTATCGACGCAAAACTATGGAAAGGTTTGTGGGTCTGGAAGGCCTTGAGAAAGGGTCAGTACTGTATGTAGCGGGAGAAGATAGATAGGCGCGAGGAACCGCCAAAGTCAGTGCCAGAACAGATCATAAATTACCGGTAACCGAGCATAATTCGGCAATCTCCAATTTGCCGATGCTCGCAAGCCAGTGCAAATTTAATATTTAATCACCGGCCGCGGGCGGTGATGCAGCCGTTATCCACCACCGTTCTGTCTCCTTTCTTACTCCCACCACTGCCCTCGGTAGCTTCATTTGTGCCTACTTGTTGGAAAATTTCGACAGCAATCAAGGGTTTTTTTACGATGGAAATGATGTGCTAGAACCTGAGGAAGGGGTGGATGAGATACCTGTAAGCCGCCGTTTTTCATCACCATGTACACGAGTTTTTACCGTATACTTTACCAGGTCAATGAATCGATACTTATCGTGAATGTGGGCTAGTGCTCGTACAAAGCACCATGAGGCTGCCATATGGAAGTCAGACTCGGTACTACGAGCGTTGAAGAAAAGATCTCGGCACAATCATCCTCGAGCAACCCTGGTCAAAGAACGCTTGAGTTCGCCATGTCATTGTCGTAGCCGTATCCGGCTAAGGAGTTGTATCTGGGGCAAGCTCCCTCCGCGTTTCTATTGGTGAGTTTACACTTCGTTCCCAAAGTAATCTGGTCCAACTGACTTGCGTTCAGACCATCCTACATATGTTGGTATTCCCGTCACTCGTTCACGATTCTTGTCTCAGAAATTCGGTCCTCCAAATTCCGTCAAACCATCTACACCCCACCTCGTTTTCCCATGTCCCTCATGTACTCGGCACTGCCATACTCGTTGTTCATCTTGTCCCCTCCTCCATTTCGCCTACGCTTTGTCCTACATGGGTCACTTGTACCTACGACATCTCTGTCATCGTCGCACTCGTGTCGTGTTGTAATTATATAAAATCTACATCACGTAGCTGTGTACGCCTACGATACCCGGCCTTCACGAGTCAGCACAAGAAGCGAGAAGAAACTCCGTACGTACAGCTCAAGAAACCATGGCGGATACATTAAAAGAAGAGTACGGTAGAGATTTGAGTCGGGAGATGTACTTGAATGTTCCTGTGAATACGCCATTGGGGTGAAGATACGAACCCCTCCTGTCACTGAAAAGGCACGAGGGTGAAAGAAGAAGAGGGAGGGATCCGAGAGGCTTTAAAGGAGTTGATGACATGAAGAGATAACTCATGATGAGGCCATGTAGTGTCGAATCTGAAGATGAGGAGGAACGGGCACTGGAAAGGCGGGGGAGAGTGAAATGTTGGAAAATGGAACCCCGATCATCGCATTACCGACTCGGGTATCCTTATTACTGGTTTCGTCTACGATCACACTTACTTTACTTCCGCGTTTCCGTTTATTACCTTTGATACATTCTCTCCTATTCCACTACGTTTCCTACATACCCTGTTTCATACTTTAGACATGATCTGTTTGAGCTCCTTTCTACACCTATATTTAATTCACATACAGTATTCCCGACACCTCAGCTTTCTCCACTCTCGTGGTCTGCTGAGGTGTGTATTCCAGTACTCTTGCCCTTATGCTATCCGTGCTCATTCTTACCTCGTAGAACTCATTACTTATGTTCTTTTATCATGAAAGGCAGGAGGGACTCCGAGGGAGTGTGGATAGAACTGTGGTCTAAAAGCAGGGGAAATGTGAAGGACAGGGGTGAATAGGACTGTGGTCATACCATTGACGTTAGTAGTTCACCAGCCACTCGAAAAGTCTCTCCATTGCCAATAAAATGAGAGAGAACTTGCTCTTGTTCACTGTCCAAACCGCACTCATCAAGACTGTCAAGGATGATTAACTTCGAGTTAGCCGTCATGAGATGTAACGCGAATCGGGACGTTCCGTATAGTTTATTTCTCCAGTTTGAAAACGCGCCGATAACCAGCGTTTTAAACTGTGATTCTACTGATGTTTCCGGATCCAATGTGTTTGGGCTATCTTGAACTGCCTGAATAACGCCGTTCTGAGTGCCAAAGTTGGCCAACATTCCATGCGCGATAGCTAAGGCCAGATATCGAGGATTGTTTCGATTTGAATCTGTGCTTGAGAAAAAGAACGTAGTGAGGAGTTCTTTTCCCTCGCAGTCCTTTGCCATTTTCTGGGCAATAGCTGACCTCCAAACACAGTCAGATCCCTATAGCCAACAGACACCGGTTACTTCCTTCTTTGATAAACTAGTATGGGCCCAGTCTGACAACAGTCCGTAAGCATACTGAGATCGCGTATCACCTAGAAGTTTAAGGTAGGAAGGTTGAGCTTTCGAATTATACCGAAAGGAGTATTCGGTCCCTTCGAGAGCACTTGGAATCCTCCTTTTCAAATCGTGACGACGTATAAGCGCTTCGATAGGAAGAATTATCGGACTCAGTATCAATCCGACAAGCCAAAATATCGCTTTGACGAGAACAGTTATCAAATCGATAAGATATGGACTCGCCCAAACCAAGGGGAAAATGCTAAAAGCGACTGCCACCACAACTATACTTTTTGAAATTGAGCTTTACTCGGGTCGCCCCGTAATTCACCTCCCCGGTACCGTCGTCGTAGCTGTGGAAGAATCAAGTCAATCACTCTATATCGAACCAATCCACATTGTACATACACATATGATGCATAATCAAAAAGAACAAACAAATCTGGGGTAGGACTACTCAACTCCATAATGAATGTATGAGCTTTGTTCACGAGATCGCTTCGAGAAAAGACTGAGATGTTGTATTGGAAGCTATTGTTGAGCTGGTCAGATGTTCAATTGAATGATCCAGCAGGGTGACCATCCAGGATAAATTCAAGGTAGAAGGGATAGGTGGTGCTGTTGATTCCAGTAGTTGTCCATGATGGAAGGATGCAGAAAACAGACAATGCAGTCCCTGTTTAAATTCCCAGTCAATGACATAGGTTAGGTCACAAGAAAAATTTTAATTATGCTCACCATTTGTTGAGATTTGGGCTGTGGAAGCAGCAAGCCTGTGTGAGTACTCTCACCAGTATTCCAGAACTTTCTGTAGTGACTCAAGCTCCAAGCTTTTTACTCAGCATTCTCACTTACTGTAGAACATTCTAGATAAATTGTAGGGTATATAAAGATGTAGGTAGACACTGGGCTTCCTCATCGGTTTGCCCTAATTCAAGCCAATCTTACCATTCGGTGAAATTGCAAACCTACCTTACTCCTCATCATCTAATCACTCACACCCGGAAATCCAACACCATTGAATGAGAATTGAAGAGTCAAGGGTTGAGCATCATGAGTATTTGAGCCTTTGGGACTGTATCGAGCTTCGTGCTGTCCATTGAATACCAGGGCAGCATTGTTGGGGATGGCAAGTGTGCTGCACTCTTCTATGTTGTTGCATTCATATTCTGTTCGTGCAATCCAGTTTCCGTTATAGATGGGTGTGATGTCTGGATTGGCCGAGTCGCCAAAAGTATCATCAATCGTTCTTATTTCGACGAGAGCTTGAACTGAACTTGAGGAATATAGAAGGAGGCGGAGAAAAAAATGAAGAAAGTCAGGCCAGTTCTTCACATGAGCCATTGTGGAGAGAGGGAGGTGGGCCCAGAATTTCATCGTTCGTTGATCGACCCTCGTCAACGAACGGAAGATTTCTCAAGATTGTCCCGAATGATTCAGTAGGTCATCTAAAGATAAACGGGCGTAGGTGTTTAGGGCAGGCTCGCAACCGCGAAGCCACGCGAGCAAAGCGAGCGCTCAGCGCCCAACGCGAAGCCGCACAGCGGCGAAGCGGCCGTGGCATCACATGATGATGCTGTACATGTGTCACACGCTTCCTGGCTTGCCTCCCCCTTCAGGTCTGTAAGTTCCAGCATTGCATTATTGTCAATGATACATTGCAGATAGTTAATCTACAGTCATGTTCAACTAAATGCAAATCAAGTTGAAGTGTAGCCTGCAATGTAGATTGACATGTTTCACTTACTTTTCCCTCTTTCTATTCAAAAGTCAATATAAACCAATTTCTGGATTGCAATTATCCTCAAATCTAGCTGCTATCTATCATATTAAACAATATGAGAGCTTTCCTTAGTCTATTATCTTTCAAAATCTGTATGTGCTATTTTGTAATGACAAGAGCCTTCTATGACCCTGCTGAGATATCAACACCACCACCTCACTAATGCAAATTGAATGGTGAATAGAAAAGCTGTATTTCAGCATAACTATTGGGAGGGCATTGCTAATACAGCTGCTGCTGTCAGCCTTCCCTTTTATTCTTTATAGAGCCCTGACCTCCACAACTCTTAATGCCACACCTTTTCCCATCCCCAACTCTGCCACTGATCTTTCCCCAGTCACTTTAGGCCTTGCTGCCACAAGTTCTATCCAAGTCCAACTACAGTTATCCTCCCAGTCCCCACAATCTTCAAATTCTCTAATTATATATTGAGATGAATTTCTACCATACTAAGTAGACTCTCCACTTATGTATCACATACAAGATGGGACACTACCACAACTCCCATTTCCTGCCTCATTGCCCTTGCCTGTAGCACATTCTTCCCCAAATTAAACATTAAATCTGATTCCTATTGCATCTGTGTCAGAACTGTATAAATTACAATCAACCCCTGCAGACTCATGAGCACAGTTGCAAATCACAACATCATCAATAAGACATTGATATATGAAGGTCAAATAACTTTTCCAGTGTAGACAACAATCTTCTATAGTACAACCCAATCCTCCATCCAAATGTACATCCTTCTGATAGTAATGCCCAGCCTCACCTCTGTCTTTTATAGATTTTTAACTACCCCCATCCCTAATTCCACAACTATTCCTGCTGCAGTCTCCACAATCACCAGTTCCAACATTTATCTTGATTACCACTCATATATTGCATGCAAGGCAATGAAACACCACCCTGAAGACTAATGTAGTCCGTCTCTCTCACCTGTAACACACATCACCTCCACATTTGAACTCCACATTGTCACCATCACCACAAGTTTGTGTACCTCAATGTTGAACATGACAATACTTAGACAAATTCCTATGAGGGAGATCTATTCTCTCCTGCTGAAAAGATAAGGTAGATAACATTAACACCTATCCCTTGAACTGATCTCTAGGAGAGCAGAGAGCATTCTGCTATACATATCCAACAGAGTTCTCCAAATATATTTGAGCAGGTCTAATTTTCCCTCTTCCATTGAATGAGTGATAGTGGTTACAGAGGGCCTGGGTTTACCTCTACATGAACTCATCTTAAAAGTTGAATCATGGTCCAGTGATTCTACTATGCAAGCTGCCTACCAGAGTCTTCAATGTCAATACCAGGAGCAATGTATGGAGTCAGAAAAAGTATTGCAATGGTCTTCAGAATTGGGATGAGACAATCTGTACCCTCACCAAAGGTACCTTGATGCATGAATCAGAACAGATCAAGTAGAACAGCTTGAATCTAAACTTACTGAGTACAGAGCCTTCAAAGTCCAGAACAATAAAAAAATTATTTTATAACTGTGAGATGAAACATGTACTTAGCCCCTGTGGCAAAGCCACGGGTTTGAACCCTAGTCTAAAGAATAACAGAGGTCAGTGTTTAGGGCAGGCTCCCAACCCCGTGGCGAAGCCACGCGAACGCTAAGCTCGTCATCATAATACAAGATCGCATCACAGTCAGCACCTCGTGCAGAAAGCGTGTATTTATCCTGTCCTTACACATCGGTGGGCGGCTGCAAGAATTTAAAAAAGATTAAAAACGTCAAGAACTGAATGGAGAATTTTCTTCACATTAGTGAGTCGCGAGAGCGTTGATTTTGACTTAGTCAATAACGTGCAATTGACGCAAAGTTGTGGAGGGATGAAGGCCTTGAAGTGGATTCACCTCGCAGGGAGAAGATGATAGACAGACAGATGGACGCGAGCGCCGAGGTCAGCGCCAGAGGTGCACAGGATAATTGTTACCAGCACAATTCGGCAAATCTAATTTGCCGACGTCGCAACCGTTAGGTACGTACTCGAGAACCGAGTTTAGAATTCACCTACACTGCCCGGACGACACACTCAAACTCGATTGATAGTACCCAGTAACCCTTCCACTGTGTCAATAATTTAGCTGCCTCAGTGAATATTTTTTGAACTATTTGTTTATGTCCCTCTTAGTTTTACATTGCCTTTCAAGTCTCAGACTCAGGAATATCATTGTAATATGATTATGATTCATACTTCTTAGTTGGCCACTGGTCTCTTTTTACACAAAAATCATTCTGATGACTGGCTTTCGGAAATTTGGAAGGCTGGACCTACTGAGATGGAATCTGGATTGGAAATTAAACAGTAGGTGTATCTTGGAATGAATCCATGAGTACACCAGCTAATCACATTAATTCAGGAGACCCTTTGTTCACTACGCTCTCAGACCCATAGCAACTTTCAATCATCAAATCTATCAACATTGTTCCCAATAATTACTACATCATTCAAGCTAGCAGTGCCTGACATATTAAATTAAATTTAACTTCTCATCATGTTCTACTCGGAATCCCTTCAAATGATCTGCCTGCTGAGGACAAGATTGATAACAGTGAGTTTTCCAAGAGGATATTGGTTCGATGACGATGGTCCAAGGGCCCAGTTGTAAACTTGCAATCATTGGAATGTCAGGTGCAGCAGCTCGAAGGCATTGTGGTTGATAGTTGTATTGAGGTTGTGTACTGTCAAGGTTAGAAGGCAAAGTGACTGGGGGACTTTTTACCAAAAGGGGTTGAACCCATGCTAGCGATGACTGATGTGCACTCAACTGCAGGGACATGAATGGCATGGCCTCGCGGCATGTTGGACGCATGGTCCCTATATATATTAACACTGCCCAGCCGTGTAAAGCTCTTTCTGTCCCCTCAATTTCTGTTATATCCTTCTGGAGTCTGCAAGGGCTTCACCTGGCCTCTCTAGCATTTTCAGCACCCAATACTTGAACATTATCCCTGTCCAGCCCAGGTCCAACCATATGACACACTCTCCATCTCTAAATTTCCTCATTTAGTCTTTCGGAATCTACAAGGCTATAATCAATTCCCCCAGTAGAATATCAACATCATCCAAGTGCACAGCATTTTCTCCACTCCTAGCACCTCTTGAAATTTGCAACAGCTTTACCACTGAATACCAGTACCCTGGAATCAGCTGTGAGTAAAGCCTATTAAAACCCACATCATAGATTGCATACCAACCTACACCACAGATATACTCAAATTGTGAAAGATAGGTCTTGCCAGTTAGGCCCACAGAAGGTCTCCTCATTACCACCCTCCAATACCATCTCTGCTCTCCTTCCCCTTTTCCTGCCCCCTACCTTTTTACTCTACACATCCCAGTGAGACCCTGCTTGGCAAAGATATTTGAGGCATAAAGTTCATGGGTACTACATCAAATCATGTGGGCAATCCTACTATTGTTGGAGGTCAAAGCAATACTGTCATTACTAAGAATTATGGAGATAACTATTACCAAAGTAATGGTATGTTAATCTATGCTTGTTTGTTTTCACATCTTAAGACTCCCTTGATAGAATCTGGAAACTCTGGCCTTTTAGATCTAGAAAAACAGGTTGCATTCAATGCTCTTCATGACTCAGAAGCTCGGTATCCCCAGCCCAATGTTCTACCTGGTACTCGAGAAGAGATTCTCAGAAGATTGTGTTCTTGGTGTGAGGATCCTTCAAAGAGTAGCAGAGTGTTCTGGGTGCATGGTGCTGCTGGGGTAGGAAAGTCTGCAATTGCACAAGCACTTTCAGAAAAGTACATCCAAAGTGGACAACTGGCAGCATCATTCTTTTTTTCAAGGAATGATACCACTCGAGACAAGCTTGATCCATTTATTGCTACAATTGCCCACCAGCTTGCAACCTCCACATCTCTTGGTCCCTACATTTCACCCCTTATCAACCACACTATCTCTTCAAAGTCTGGCATCCTGACTAAGAAGTGGGAAATCCAGTTTCAAACATTGATAGCAGAGCCATCTGTTCAGGTCAATCCAAAATCTTGGTCCCATCTCCCACAACTTGTCATTATTGATGGTGTTGATGAATGTATCAGGATAGAGTCTCAGGAAAGGCTGCTCCAGATGATTCAAGCTACTACTCCCACTCTTCCCCTTGACTTTCTTATATTCAGCCGCCCAGAACCACATATCTGTGATATATTCCATTCAAACACCTTCATTCCCAGTCCCTTTCACCTTTCCTTGGGCGATTTTGCTACAGAAGTCCGAAAGGATATAGAAAAATACCTCTGTTCTGAATTTTCCCGCATTCGGAAGAAACATCAATGCATCTTGCTCAGCCAACCAGCTTCCTGGCCTGGTGACTTGATTATACAGCAGTTGCTGGACAGGGCCACTGGCCAATTCATCTATGCAACTACAGTCATAAAGTATATTGACATTGGAAAAATGCCTGTTACACCTATGCAACGGCTAGACATTATCCTTCAGGCTATACCAGTGGACTTTTCATCTCCATATCCTGACCTCGACATCTTATACTCCCAGATTCTATCCTTCTGCATCAATCCACAGGGGAAGCTTCAGCAGATGTTGAGGTTGATAGTGAGTCCTTTTGGCCACTATACAACTCCAGAGCAGTGGAATTACTTTCACTTGGATGGCTCACCTGAGTCAGTTGGCTACACAAGCTTATCAGTGCTAGAGCAGCTCCTGGATTTATCTCCAGGTGAAGCTTCTTCCCTCTTGTCTGGCTTGCATTCCATCTTGGAAATTCCCATATCCCAGACAGAAAACATAAACGTTCTTCATGCATCCTTTTCAGAATTTCTTCTGGACAGATGCCGCTCAGGCAAATTTTTTGTGGGCACAAAACCTTCTGAAGCAGAGTGGAAGCAGCTACTTGTTGCTTGCCAGATTCACCTACTCTCTCAACTTTGTGTAGAGTCTCAACAGCCACCAACAGGCTCCTCCAAGCATTCACTAAATGGAATCCACAATATTGATATTGGATCACTCAATGTTTGGAAGAGTATAAATGAAATTGGGACAGCTCCTACTGTTGATGGCAAGATTGTAGAAGCTCTCAATGCATTTGATCCGCATCTATACTTCACTACACTATTTTGCTGGTATGTTTTGTTATAATATTCCAAATCACTTCACTGAGTATACATATCAAACAAATAGGCAGTATAAACGTCACTCTTCAAAACAGATAGCATGCGTAGTATCACGACTCACATCTCCGAAAATTTCACCCCAAAGCACGCTTGATGTTGAAAATGACTTGCAATACTATATGACAGCAGTGCACGAGCAGATAAGCATGTTCCACAGTGCTTTTCTATTCCTGAAGGTATATTTTTACTTGCTCAGAAAGACTCGGATGGCAACTAATCACTAGTCATTGCAGAAGGCAGATAAATCCTCTACATGTCATCTTCAGAAATTTTTCAAGACATGCAAATCATTCTTCCAGGGTTTCTATGTGTTGTTCACCACAGGCCAGGGAAAAAATCTCATCCAGACAACTCTCCTCACTTGCCAGCTATCAATATCTCGCCTGGGATCTTCCCATAAAGATGCTTTTCTACCTGGATTTTTTGCTGCATCAAATTTGCTCTCATCCGCTCCACCTTTGCCCTTGATCAATTGTTCTGGTGTTTCATTCAAGATTATTCCATCAGACCAGTACGATGGGCCATATCCAACAGCTCCGCGTGGATGGGAGGTTAAAAGAATTAATTCAAGTGAAGGACAACTGCTCCATAAGCTCTCGGAATGTCTTTTTGAATTTAGCAGAGAGAAATTTTATAGCAGTGAGAGCATTTTCACTGCATATGAGATGGAGGATTGGGCCTCAAAGCTTGCCCACCTGGACTGGAAAAGGGTAGGTCATCAATCAATCTATCTGATATTTCAATGTATCTGATACAAGGCTACTGCTAGACATGGAAGATTTACTTGGAAGGCAAGCTGACTCGGGGGGTACAGTTTAAGCGTTAAGCAGGAGGGTTATCAGGTAGATGCAGTTGGTGACCCTTATAGTATGAATGTGAGCCGAGACAGACAGGTCTTGTCAGTTTGAGTATGTATTTACTACTTGGTTGTATGGTGAGAGAAGCCCATCCATATTGAGTTTCCCTAGTACAAACCCTCCGCTTGATGAAATGAATAGGATGAATGATCGTTTTCTTGGCGATCATATATACATACGTATATCCTCATGTATGATCATATATACACACGTATATACTTAAGTACTCCTTTATGTTATTCGCTATAGATATGGTACATACACTTAACATGCTTTAGTAGCAAGACTTG
>MU127835.1:233564-247897 GCA_014904975.1 Marasmius fiardii PR-910
TGTAACAAGCGTCCAGCTCTACTCTCTACTCATTTCTCTCTTCACTCAACTGCTAGTTGGTAAGTAATGACTAGTATCATACCCTCTTAACAGAGTGCTGTTGCTTTACCGCTCATAAGCTCGCCGGTGCAATACAATTCATTGGTCTCTCAGGATAAAATTACGCAAGGCTATTACCCCCTGAACGAGTGCATCGTGAAACAATGAATGAACCGAATGAGTTGGTTGGGTAGAACGAGGGTCGAGAGTTGGGAGCCGCCGTGTTCACTGGCAGTCCATAAGAGTATCAAGCTCACGTTTAGTCAGTCACCTGAATAGTCTGAATCCCACCACCGTAAACCTCGTCGTTATCGTAGACTGCCTTTCTCTATAAAATATAATTTGAGTCAAGTAATTAGACGTCTCGGTGCATGCGAGATTCCAAATGTTCAATATTCGTCCTCCAGGGATGGCGCGGACGTAATCGAGGAAACGGTGTCCTGGACGTAACAGACACGGATTTGAGAGAAGATTTGCGTCATCTATGTTGGGTCGTAGTAGGTTAGAAAGGGAGAGAGATCCGATGGTGAAAAACCGTGTTTGTGTACATGGTATGAGAATCTGGGGTGACGAAGCGACGGGAGCCGTTCGGAAGATGGGTATGGGACCACGATCGACTCGAGATATGCACAATGTTGGAGTAGCGAGAGAATAGCAAAAGTAGTAGCAAAGCAACCTGGTGAGAACGAGGTCAACAGTTCTCCAGGTGCCTCCCAGGGCCGTGCAATTGCAAGGGCGATGCAGGCAATGCCCATGATCGATTGTTGAACGTACGTTAAACTTGCATCCAAATACAACGTCAAAAAATGATCTCTGCTAATCCATCATGAGAGATCTGCAGCCTGAACCTCTGAGATCTGAGTTAGCGAACGGATGTTTGCAATGTCGATGGACGGTGCCTGCGAGCGTCATATTAGATAAGCGCTCAAGCGCTCACCTCTCTTTTCGCTTATGCCCAACGCACTCACGGCCACTGTCTTTTCAGGTTCTTCAGCAGAACAGAAAAGTTGAATTTCCTTCAAAAGACTTCAAATCGTGATGTAAAATCAAACGCGGCATTCGACGAATATACGCGGCTCTGACCGAAAATGTTCCAAAACGTACTAAGCTCAAATCTGAAAAACTACATGAGTGAGCGAAAATTCCAGTGTACGATTGGAGACTGACTGACGTTTGTGTCAATATGGAGTTAGCTCGTAGCTGCAGAGACGAAATAGTACAGCGTTTGCTGTTCTGCAAAGGGGAAGTTAGAGGGTGAAGCAGTGGTCCCGGGAAGTTTTTCGTAAACGCTGTTGGTATACGGCAGAGGACAAATTGAGACGCAGCCTTGCTCTAACTGAGCTCTCGACGCTATGAAGATGCCATAGGTTGGCTAGAGTCTCTTTCCTTCTGGAGAGTGTCAGGAATCTTAAGTACACGGCGAACGGTGCGTGCCACGTTTTGTTTATCGTCCTCTACTTTCGTTGACCGTTTACTTTGAAAAAAAGGTTTTTAGTATTCCGTATCCCGAACAAGAAGCAAACCTTCCATTTCGTCACGTCAATCAAACCATCTAAAACTCGGGCGAACCTGCCCACGTTGATATCATGTCAATTAACCCTTAGTTGGTCGTTGACTAGGACTCACAGCAACGATCAACAACCAAACCCGGAAACCCGAAAACTCACGTTGCCAGCTGTCAACATGGGGAGGAGTTGGTTTCGGCGCTCGTGGAACTCTGCTCCTGCATTTCTTTCTCTACGACCATTAGTTGCAACCCCTACGAGGGGAAATGGGTCCTTACAGTATGTTACTTGACTGTTCATTCAAGATGTCAACTCACTGTGCTCAACATATCCTCTAGCTTGGCGTCCTTGGCCGGTGAATAGTATTCGAAATGTTCTCGAGGAGATTGAATACTCATATCGGTATAATTCTCATTCCCAACCTTCTTACGATAAACTTCTAGGTGATACACGATCCCACTACGTTCTCGGAGTGTTGTCAGGCTGGGCTCATGCTAGCCGACTGAAGAAGGGTGCCGTTGGTGTCTATTGGCTGCAGGGATCTGACAGTGTTTGGAGGTCAGCTATTGCTCAACGACTGGCGAAGAGCTGCGAGGGAAAAGAACTCCTCGCTACGTTCTTCTTCTCGAGCAAAGACCGAAACCGAAACAAGTTTAAATATCTGGTCCTCGCCATCGCGCACGAGATGATGATAACCAACTGTGGCACTCGAGACACCATTATCCGTGCAGTGCATGCTAAACCGGACATCTTTCGAGCATCAGTAGAAACGCAGTTCGAAACGCTGGTGACTGGCGCCTTTCTAAATTGGAGAAAGAAACTACACAATGCATTCTTTCCCTTACACGTCGTAACGGCTTCCTCAACGTTGATCATCCTGGATGGTCTTGACGAGTGCTCTTCGGCTAGGGCACAAACGCGGGTTCTCTCCCTCGTTTTATCGGCAATGGAGAACAAACTACCCGTTCGGTTCCTCATATGCAGTCGACCCACAGTTCATTTACAAAAGGCGTTCCATGACCCCAATCTTCGTCAGTATACGAAGATTGTCTCCCTTGATAGCGACTCAGACACCCCGTTGGCAATTCGGAAAACCTGAGGCACGATCTGCTCGGGTTGCTGATGACACCATCGTCAATGGCAAGGCCGCGATCCCATTCATCCCTTCCTATCTTTCCGAGTCTTCTTTCCTTCCCATCCTCAGATTCGAAACTTCTGTGATCTTCTTGCCCACTCCTGCGGATCACCCATAAACAGATACCCCGCCTCGAGCCCAGACCAACTTCTTCTGCTTCATATCTCTCCAGTGATAGCACTGACGGGCCTCATTGACTTCCCACCCCAATGACATACTGTATGTTATCCCAACCTCGATTTCAAACGAACCCCAGTGTGCGTCTGAGGTTTCGAGACTTCGTTCTTGTCTTCCACCTGCGGCCCTCAATTTTACTGTACGTTCGGAAAGTACCAGGGCATTGCTGGTACTCAACTCATTTATAACATGTATGTATGTATTCCGAGTCCTTCAAAAACGCCTACGTAGTCGATCCATCTGTCAACTAGTCGAATTCCCTTTCTAATTCGCTTTCGGCAGACGTACTAGGATCTTATATCATCATCTCCCAGCGTATTGATGACCCTTCTCCTACCTTCTTGAGATGTACGGCCTTTCTTCCCGCTTCTGTGCTGATATGAAGCAATAAGCAGATCTGTTCAGACCCGAATATCGTAGGCGCACACAGTTCCGTGATGTAAGTTTTATAAATTTACAACACGACGATGACCAGAGGTATATGTGATCATGTAGGACGAAGCGGAGTCGATATAGAGGGAGGGGACAAAAATGAGCAAGAGAAACTATAAGTACATATCCAAGTGACAAAGCCAGTTCATGTCCATGATGTAAGGTCAATAGCTAGATACATTACTTGGTGGTGGCCCCTGCCTTCTTAATGCTTAAAATGTAACCTCTGAGTCAGCTTGCTTCCGAGATATATCTTCCATGTCTAGCAGTGATCTTGTATCAGATACATTGAGACAAATAAAATGGGAACTCACCCTTTTCCAATCCAACTGGGCAAGCTTATAGGCCCAATCTTCCATCTTGTACACAGTAAAAATTCTTTCACTGCTGATGATTCTCTCTCTGCTGTTATCAAAAAGACATTCAGAGAGCTTGTGAAGCAGTTGTCCTTCAGCTGAAATGATTTTTTTGACCTCCCATCCAGTTGGAACTGTTGGATATTGTCCACTGTTTTGGTCTGATGAAATAATTCTGAATGAAACATCCTGACACTTGATTAAAGGCAAAGGGGGGGTGGATAAGACCAGAGTTGATGCAGCAAAAAAACCAGGTAAAAAAGCATCTTCCTGGGAAGGTCTGAGACAAGAGATTGATAGTTGGCAAGTGAGGAGAGTTGACTGGATACAGTCCTTGTCCTGGCCTGTAGTGTATGCCACATAAAAGCCCTGGAAGAAAGATCTGCATCTTTGGAAGAATATCTGGAGGTGATTAGAAGAGGATTTATTTGCCTTCTGTAGTGATTGATGATTATTGAATATTCACTATCTGAGTTATGAATAATTAAGAATATACCTTCAAAAATAGAAAAGCACTGTGGAGCATGCTTATCTGCTCATGCACTGCCGTCAAATAGTATTGCAAGTCATTTTCAATATCAAGAGTGCTTTGAGGGAGACTTTGGGATGTTACTCTAGACACCACACAGGCTATCTGCTTTGAAGAGTGATGTTTATACCGCCTATTTGTTTGGTGTATATCCATTCAATTAAGATATTCACGAATAAACAATAAGACATACCAGCAAAGTAGTGTACTGAAGTATAGATGTGGATCAAATTTGTTGAGGGCTTCCACAGCCTTGTCATTGAAAGCATTAGGTGTCCAGTTCTCAATTATCATCTTCCAAACATTGAGTGATCCAATGTCAACATTGTGGATTCCATTTATTGAAGGGTTAGAGGAGATGGTGAGTGGTTGTTGAGTTTCGACACAAAATTGAGAGAGGGTACAAATCTGGCGAGCAACAAGCAGTTGTTTCCACTCCTCGTCAGAGAGTTTTGTGCCCACATAAAATTTGACTGAGCGGTGTTGATCAAGAAGGAATTCTGAAAATGATGCATGTAAAACTAGGATGTTGTCTGTGTGGGATTTGGGGATATTAAGAATGGAATGCAAGCGGGTCAGAAGGGCAAGAGCACCACCCGGACTCAACCCCAGAAGTTGTTCTAGTACCGATATGCTTGTGTAGCCGACTGATTCAGGTGAACCATCCAAGTGAAAGTAATTCCATTGTTCTGGAGTTTTATAATGGCCAAAGGGGCTCACTATTAACCTCAATATCTGCTGAAGCTCTCCATGTGGATTGATGCAGAAAGATAGAATCTGAGAGTATAAGAGGTCCAGGTCGGGATATGGAGATGAAAAATCCACTGGTCTGGCCTGAAGTATAATGTCTAGACGTTGTATAGGTGTAAGTGGCACTTCTCCAGTGTCAATGTACTTCATGACAGTGGTTGCATATATGAACTGGCCTGTGGCCCTGTCAAGCAACTGCTTTATCATGGAGTCATTGGGCCAGGAGGCTGGTTGATTATACTTTTTCCGAATACGAGCAAATTCAAAATGAAGATACTTTTCAATATCCTTCTGAACAGCTTCAGTATAATTGCCCAAAGAAAGGTGAAAAGGACTAGGAACAAAGGAGGCTGAATGGAATATTTCGGTGATGTGTAGTTCTGGTCGGCTGAATATAAGAAATTTGAGGGGAGTAGTGAGAGTATTTGCTTGAATCATCTGGAGTAGCCTTTCCTGAGATGCTACCCTGACACATTCATCAACACCATCAATAATAACAAGCTGTGGAAGCTGAGGCCAGTAATGTGGATGAATCTGAGCAGGAGGATCTGCTATCAATGATTGGAACTGGATTTCCCAATTTTTATTCAACATGCCAGATTTTGAAGAGAGAATGTGGTTAATGAGAGGTGTTATGTGGGGACCAAGGGATGCAGATGTTGCAAGCTGATAGGCAATTGTAGGGATAAGTGGATCAAGGTGGTCACGAGTGGGATCATTACGTGAAAAGAAAAATGCTGCTGCCAGTTGTCCACTCTGGATGTATTTTTCTGAAAGTGCCTGTGCAATTGCAGACTTTCCTACACCAGCAGCTCCATGAACCCAGAACACTCTGCTACCTGTGGAAGCATCCTCACACCAAGAACACAATCTCGTGAGAATTTCTTCTCGAGTGCCAGGTAGAACATTGGGTTGGGGGTAACGAGCTTCTGAATCATGAAGAGCCCTGAATGCAACCTGTGCTTTTAGCTCTGAAAGGCCAGATTCTATTGAAGAGAATAATCTTCAGACATTGCTAAAAATATTGATATGAAAACCCACCACTACTTTGGTGATAGTTGTCTCCATAATTGTTAGTGATGGTGGTGTTGTTTTGACCCTCAACATTGGTGGTATTGCCAATGTAATTATAGCTGTTCATGTCTGCTTGGACAGAGCTTCACCGGGGTGTGCAAGGCAAGGGTGTGGAGACAGAAAGAGGAGAAGAGGAGCAGAGATAATGGAAAGAGAGTTGTTCCAGCTGGACAGTGATAAAATCCTAACACACTGCCAAGGCCTTTCTTCCAGGAGATGTTGCCGGGTGTGCTTGTGGTCCGAGGCTGGTATGTAGTCTATGATGTAGAATGTGATGGACTTCACTGGTCGTTGGGTACTGGGATTCTCTGAGGAATTGGGTAAAACTGTCACAGACTCTGGCAGGAGAATGGAAAAGAGATGGGGATTTGGTGAAAAGCGGCGTTTAGACAGTATCAATGTTTTGCTGAGGAAGTCGAGAGACTAGAGAAGGGGTTTAGGGAGGGAAAAGAGCTGGCAGTGCTAATATTTGGTTGTTGAGTACTGAGATTCTCTGGGGGTGTCAGATGAAGCTGTTATAGAGGAGAGAGGTCTACTAGGAGACGTCGGGTACAGAACTTAGGGTTTACAAGACTGGGCAGTTGATATGGGCACCATGCGTTCGACATGCCGTGGGGTCATGTACTTCGCGGGGTGTTGGGCGCGTTGTACTACGGGCCATGCCCATGCCTGGTGCCAGGTGTGCGATTCTCGGGTACCCCTAAAGAAAGCGAGTTGGTCGCAAGGCTGGAAACGCTGCATGGACTTATATGCTTCCTGATGTTCAATCCAGAGCCTACGAGAATAAAAGAACGACGGGAAACAGTACAGATAGGCCGTGGCATGATCAACAGACCCAAGGCAGACAATTTGGATAGATCGTTTTCGTCGACGTAATTTTCTGATCAGGAAATTTTCTTTTCAACTTGAAAAGCTTAACAAGATGGAGGAAAAGTATGCGTGCGGTTTTATCTACCATAATGCGCAGTTGGCTGCTTTTCAGATCCTTTCAGCGATAGCCTGAGCCAGCGAAGTCGGCAATCAAAGCCAGGGAACAGTCCAATCAATCGAACTACATATGGTGAGCCGCAGACTTGTAATAACCATAGCAGCCTTTTACCTGCACCAATCGTGTATATTCTATTCAAGATGATCGACGCATCGACTCTGCAGAACCGAGCGACTGTTGACAACTGGATGGAGAAGATGAGGCTCGATGAGAGCCGGCCGCGTTTCAAATTTCAGGGACGAGATTGAGGACCGCGTTAGTGCGTTTACTGGCTTTGTTTCCGCCGTGTCAGGTCGTTAATTAGATACTCAGATTCTTTGAGGCATTAACGAAAGCGGCCAGAAATTCCAGCTACGTCAGATCCTTGACGGCGCGCCTTCCAAAGGAACTTTATAGTTACCCTCTGGACTGGGCGCCCGGCCTTTGCACGTTTTTCGTTTCTGTGTTGCGGCGACAAAGAACTCACCTTGTCTATGCAGCATGTATAGAGTCTATAGACGACGCCATCGATAACGTGTTCTGTGCCCCTCATATTTTTGTGGCACAATGTGGATTGCACGAGGAAAATCACGCACCCTTGCACCGTTATTCTTATCACATAAATAAAGCCGTACAAGTAGGTTTGCGAAGTTACTGATGGACGCTTTTACCAGACAGCAAGGAGTTTAGTTTCTTTACGATCTGTGAATTGGCTGTGACGGTGGTGGCCACGCATGGCTGTTAGTACTGAATCTTAGAAGTGGTGATGCGTGACTAATTTGTCAGTGGACACGATAAAGACACGTTGCCTACATGAAAAGCTTGGGAAAATTTACACTGTGAAACATGAACGTACCCGCTCCCTCGCCTTACAGTACTGTGATGATCGATCCCGAGTACGAGTTAATCGAAACTTGCATATATATAAAAAAAGCTGAGGATCCCAGCGTGCTATTCGGCAAAACAAGATAAGAGTTCGTTTACGACGGTCGATAGACTAACTTCCGTACACGTTTGAACCTGCAATGGCCCAGACGAGGACCTTGTCTGTTTTCCTTCGTTTCTTTCTCGGTTTTGTCCTACATTTCTCCAGCTCAGTCCAAGCTCTCATCGAAATAAGAACAATTGACGATGCTCTTGGCGACTCCGTCAACCCAGACGCCAACTTACCCATATATATCGGACCCAACTGGACTGTACGAACGGAACATGAATGCAACAACACAAAAGGTTGCAGTATCGTTGTCCCCACTGATACTACCGCCTTGATATTCAAAGGAACCTGGCACGAAGCTCTACACAGTCACAAATCCTCAGATACTCATTCTCAACCGGAGCCCTCCAGCCTTCAACTCTCGTTCACTGGTAGGCTCAATCAAATAAACTTTATCCTAGTCCTCAGTGTGGTTTAACACGATGCCATTTTACTCGGCATTTTATCAGGGACTGCCTTGTCCGTTTTCTGCATCCTTCCATCACGGAAAATGCAGTTCAATGGGTCCGCCTACAATTTCCGGCAGCTCTACCTGAACTTTATTCTGGATGATCAGCCTGCTGGATCGTTCAATCGAACACTCACAGATAATTTCCAATTCAACGTCTCAGTCTTTTCGCGGAACAATCTCGAAATCAAAAACCACACGTTTGTTATGGAGTTGAACGATCCGACCCTAGATTCGTTTGTTCTTTTTGACTACGCATCATATATGTACGTGCAGTGTGGACTGGTCCTAACTTTGGTTGTACACGGATGATTGGCTCAATATTTCTACAGGTATAATGATAGCGCCGGGCCGCCGGAGGTGCAACATGTCGAGTTCGATTTGTCGGAGGAAAAGCAGAAACCACACCCCGAAGTTACTATCCTTTTCGCCATGGCGGGATCTATAACTGGCATTTCCCTTCTCCTCGTTTATTGGCACGGGGGGGCGTTGATTATCAGACGAAAAGTTGAACTTATCATGAAGATAATGCACCGTCTTATCGTCAAGCCGATAAGTGATTGGATTGATCGTCGTAGCCATTTGCGGTCTTTGCGACGGAGGATTCCACGTGCTCTCGAAGCGACCGAGTACTCTTATCGGTATGACTCTAGTGCTCAACCTTCTTACTCAAGACTTTTGGGTGATACACGATCTCAATACATTTTCGGAGTGTTATCAGAGTGGGCTCATACTAGTCTATTTAAAAAAGGAATCACGGGTGTCTATTGGCTACAGGGATCTGAAAATAGTTGGAGGTCAGCTCTGGCTCAAAAATTGGCAAAGGGATGCGAGGGAAAAGAGCTTCTTGCTACATTCTTCTTTTCAAGTAGGGACCCAAACCGAAACAATCCTCAATATTTGGCCCTAGCCATTGCACATGGTATGCTGACCACTGGTAGCTTTGGTACTCGGAAGAGCATTATTGGGATACTTTATGTTCAAGACTTAAATAGGCAACAGCCCGATGGCAGACCGGGGTGGTTCAGGCTGGAGGAGGAGACAGTAGAATCACAGTTTAAAATGCTGGTTGTCGGGACCTTTCTAAACTGGAGAACTAGACTATACGATGGATTCCGATTTCCCTTACGCATCATGATGGCTTCCTCGACGTTGATCATCCTGGACGGTCTTGATGAATGTGGTTCGGACAGTGAACAAGAGCGGGTTCTCTCCCTTGTTTTATCAGCAATGGAGAAAAAGTTACCGGTCCGGTTCCTCATATGCAGTCGACCGACAGAACATTTACGACAGCAGTTTGATAAACCTGATCTTCATCGGTATACAAGAATCCTTTCCCTTGATAACGATGCAAACACTCCACTGGCCAATCGTAATATTAAAGCAGTAACTCCTCGAGCTGCTGATGAATCATCATCAATGGTATGACTAGTGCCAGGGTCCCATTCGCCCCTCACAGCTGCATTTTTCGAGCCTTCTTCCCTTCCCATCCTCAGATCCGATCCTTCTTCTCACTCAGACTGCCTTCCCGGCCCCTACCGGACTGCCCGTAAATCCATAACTCTTGAGTCTCCTGCAGCCCCAATTCCACACCAACTTCCCCTTCCCCTTCACTCTTCCGAGTTGCCTTTTCCGCAGTCTGTGCGCTGCCAGATTGTTGGAGCAACAAATCACCACACAAGCGGATCACGATGGGTATTCATGTTTGGTATCCGGGTTTCCGATTGGGGAATACTTCCATTTGACTCAAGGGTTTCTTCTGCAGGACAATTACATACTTCACTTACTGTATTGAATCTACATACTATACTCATACCACCTCAGCTTTCGCCACGACTGTGGTCTGCTGAGTACTCACTACAGTGTCTCTCCGTTACGGATACTTATGTATACGTTTAGACTTGAATCGGACTAGGGTCTCAACACACAGTGTGTGCTGGTGTTCAATATGGATGTAGCATGTATGTCCCTTAGACGACGTCTTCGCTCAATGTCGAATATGTACGTAGTAGCTGGCTAGTATTACAACTCGCAAGCCAATCCTCGCGCCAAAACGATCTGATCTCTCAGTTACCAATCTGTCGTTTGTCGGGGTAGTTGTTGAATGACTGAGGGGCAAATACAATAACAGTACTTCGTATATTGGCTCCATTTATCTATCACGATAGTGTAGTATTTAAGAAGTCTCTGTCAGTGATCAAGGCTCACAGGAATAATCAGAGTGTAGTTGAGCCTCCAAAACACCCGCATAGATGCAACATCTTGTTTCCTGTAAGCGCTCATGAAACTTAAGTATCTCTCACCGCAACACCCTGGGCTCTTCATTGAAGTGGGCCTGAATCAATCCCGAACACTAGTTTGCAAACTCAGAGGCGAGGAGCTATGGATCATTCATGAGGAATCACTAGTCAAATCAAACCTGCCCCAGTAGAGCAAGCAGGTACAAATTTGCCACATACTATATTCATTGCAATACTTTGAAAAAAACCATCGATCAATAAGAGTACAGGGCTATCACTACTGCAACCCCATTTACCTTTTTCTGCAGTGGCAGGCACTGGTGCCTTCCATTCCCAATGGCATAGACAGCAAAGACACACCAATGTTCAAGTATACTGTTCCTAACTTCTTGTCACAACTGAACTCTATGTGTACATCTCCCAGGCTTGTTCTTGCCTTCACAGCCAATGTTGTTAACTTCCTACTGCAGTTCTGCGAGCTTCCACACATCAGTGTATATGTTTGGAAGGTACCAGGGTCTTGGCCTGCAGTGCACTTGCTGGTACTTATTATAATTATGGATGTATGTATGTCTCTCTCTTTGACGACATCTTTGCTCAAGAGCAACTAGTCAAATCCAGTGGAGCAGGCAAGTACGAATTTGCTAAAATTATGGTCTTTATTTCACTGAAACTTCATTAAGCCAATTTTGCTTGCACTAACAGAGCATTGTGAGCATTTATAAGTACCTGTATTGTGCACTTCAAGGTATTGATACATTCAGCTGTTCTGTAAAACCCTGATTAAAGTTATATCCTGTCCAGTATACCAACATTGTTAACTCAAATGACCATTCTGAGACTGTTGCTAGGTTAAATAAGTGGCCAGGTCAAAAAAACCAATGAGGCCTCTTCTATCTCTGAGGGCCATATTTCTTAGATACAGCAGTGCAGAGGTGGGTTTCAAACTATGCTATGTAAAGATTATTCAAATCAGATGAGACTGTAATAAATGGGGTTAAGTCAGACTTTGTTATAGATCCATGATTCAAGTAATTTTGGCTCCAGAAAAATTCACATTGAGTTGAAACTTATGCCATAAGCCCAAGCTGTGCTTGAGCTATAGTATTCCAAAAGAGTGGATCAAGTAAGAGACAAATGGTTGGAGATTTGAGTCAGATTCAAATTTGGGGTTGAGCAAGATCCACCACCTCACAGCACTCCTGCCATTTATTTTACAGAAAACATGTGTTTATGTTGCTGTGGACCCTATGAAAATAACCAGAACACTCTACCACAACTCTGCCTATGAATCATGATTGTAGGAGTGTAACTAGTGAGAATAGTCAAACCCCTTGTGGTCAGATCAGACACCATGAGTGATAGCTACAATCAAAGGCAAATAGCTTGAACAGTGGTGGACACCTAAACCTTGGTTTTCACAGCCTTCTTTCTGATTTCATCATTCTGATAAACCAATATGCACTCAACAACAAAACATAGAAAGTACCTGAAGACTGATAAAGTGTCTTGGAAAAAGCCTCTACAACTGACCTTCACACTCACCTTCCCAGGTACAGGCCTTTATCAGGGTTCATGACAGGATTCTATGTTTTGAACTTATCTAGAGTTTAGGCTCTGTGTCACTAGACATCAAAATTGAATCACTGATTATGAAGCAGTTCTAAAAGTAAATAGTGCTGTGTTGATAGGGAGTGATGGAAATATAGAAGTAGACTTCTTGTCCATATTCAATGATTATCTAGGGTTTTTATAGTAGGTGTAAAAACTAATAGTAACTAAGTGATCAAGTATGAAATACTATAGAGGATGTATCAAGTAGAAGTAACTATGGCACATGTATCAAATGGAAGTATCAGGAAGTAAAGGGAATTTGAAACTGTTGGAAGTCAAGGTCATATTTCCAATAGGGAGGTTCAAAAATTCTGTTGTAGTCTGTGATCTCTGCTTGAGTCTGAACACTGAAAAGATGGTTCTTGGTAGAAAATCTACACTGCCAGAATCAAGGACT
This sequence comes from Marasmius fiardii PR-910, assembly GCA_014904975.1. Classification (NCBI taxonomy): domain Eukaryota; kingdom Fungi; phylum Basidiomycota; class Agaricomycetes; order Agaricales; family Marasmiaceae; genus Marasmius; species Marasmius fiardii. The sequence goes on from MU127835.1 coordinate 246,222, forward strand.
GTAATGCCACCTGCTGTGAAACATGAGCAGATTCAAGGCACTTCCAGAACACTGTAAGTGTGGCAGTAAGAACTGAGGAGACAGTCATTTACTATACTCATTTTTGCTCAGGGATTTTGTTTCTGATGGAATGGATTTAAATAACCAAATACATAGCTCAAGCTGGGAATAGTCTGTCAATTCTCAATGAGTAAATCTAGTGTCAAAAAACAGTCTTATCAGAGAAGAAAAGGGAAAAATATGGTTGTTCCCCAAGGACAGTACTAAGCAAATAAGATATCTTCAATTTTGAATAGTACACATGGACATTTTTCAAGTGGCCAGTAATGTAACTGGTCTCTAACTCATAACTTCTCCTTGCATGGGAGATCTAAGGTATGTGGGATGGTGTATTCAGAAAGACATCAAAATCTAAAGAAACATATGCATGTGTCCTACTGGGGTCAAGGAACTGATAAATAAAACTGAACAAACAGCAGGCACTCACTAATTCCTTATCCTTGGACATTGGTGAATTGATCTTGTCTTCAGTTCCTTGTGCTGGATCAAGAGTTTAATGTAGGGCAGGAATACCATATTTAGCACAAGGAATATTTAGAGTGGGTCTGGACAGTGTTTGGGCTGGCTTGGAGGGTGCAGTATTGGGAACAATTAATGAATAGCTGAATGATGGCAACAGAAAAAGTCTTGTACCCCCACTGGTCAGCCTACTTACCACAAGCTGAGAAGAGAGATGGCATCTGGTTCCAAGGCTCAGAGTAGATCTCATGTGAAAAGAATAAATGTGGAGTAATCTATGTTGAACTACAAGTTGACAGGGATGGGATCTTGGGGACATCATTTCCACACCAAGCTATAGATAGGAGGATAGTTTCAACACTATAAAAACAAAGAAGCAGAAAAGACAAAAGTTGAAAGGCCAACACAAGTGCTGTACTTGAGGGGGATCAGCACAGAGCCCAATATATGGTTTGTGAATCAAGCACCACAGTCTCACAACTTTGATGCATCTGAGTCAGTCAGTTCAGCAGAAAAAGTCAAGAACCCAAGATTAGAGCTATCAATTTGACATCCATGTTATAAGCAATTCCATGTAGCAGCATGGGAGACTCTATTCAGTAAAATGTTGAGATGAGAGAACTTGGACCACTGTTTGGATGCAGCAGCAGTCTCTGTCATATTTCTGAACTGTGGCCAACCCACTGCCAACTCCTTTTTCTTCTGCTGTTCTTTCTTTCTTCCATCCCACTTGTTTCCTACCAGACACAATCATCATGAAACATGGGAGAGAAGCTTCTGGCAGATGGGTTAATCTGTATGATATGTGTAATTCCAGTTGTAAAGGGTTTGAGGAACTGCACATGTACAAAAGCTTGAAATGTGTTAAAACTGCTAAGTGCGGTGGGAATCCGAGGGAGCAGATATAGCGAAGCTAGATCAAGGGCCAATCTGAAGACCAACCCAAAACCCAACAAACACCACAAACAACAACCTCAGAAGTGGACTTATGCGTTTAGTTTTGCGAGGACTGGTTCGACGTTGATCGAAGGTTCCGTCCGTAGCTTAAACTGCACGAAAAGCGCTAGGTTCTGAAGCTAAAGTCTCGTATCTCTTATGTTCAAATCCTGCCAGAGGCTCTGACGAATTTGAGTCTTTTTATAAGGTTTTTATTGTAT
>MU127836.1:0-26490 GCA_014904975.1 Marasmius fiardii PR-910
AAGGACTACAACGTCTTACTCCTCAGTAAGGCATCGATCGCACTGTAAAATTAGCATTCCGCTGACTTCGGATTCAACTCAGGTGATTTCCTATATGGTGGACGTGCCATCGTGTATGGTCTCCTCGCTGCCACCGATCCGGTACGTTGAAATCCCTTAGCCGACTTTTGCCTTGTTCATTAACCTCCCTCTCCATAGGCCCTCATCCGTGGTATCAAGACACTCGTCCGAGGACGGGAATTCAATCCGAGTACCAAACAGCTCACGAGCATTGCGTCCTTGGACAGCGAAGGGGCAGTACTCCATATTGAACTCTCATCCCTCCAGTCGCCTCCCCCTCCCAACGAAGATACTAGAGACCCCAAACCAACTCGGATTTTCAATCCCACGTTGAAACAAGATGCTGGAGTTCCCGCGATAGATACCTACGATCTTCGTCCCGATTGTTATCCTCAACTGCCGACAGACTTTGCTCACCCTTTACCTTCCAGAATTGACGGAAATAGAAGGCGCAGGGCTGAAAGGGAGATGATGGAAGAGGATTCGTTCGAGAAAGGCCTGTAAATCTTTTTTGTTACCATATACCTTTGTACTATCTCGCGACACGATGTATTACTACCAGGTAGGTGTTTATTAGAGGCCATAACAAGATCGGCGTAGTCTGGAAGTCGATTGAAGAACGCGCCCGCAAGTTGACCTGTTTTTCACAAGTGCGAGAGCGCGGAAAATAAGTTGAGAAATCCCCGTTTTCTCCGACTGCCTACTGAATATGAATCTCTGTAGTGGGGTCCCAGTACCCTGAATTGTGGGTCAAGGCCCAGATTGGGTAGTGCGAGTCAATCGTGGAATCAGCCAACGTCTGCTGCCTTTGTGCGGAGGTTGCGCGAACAGTTCCAAGTCTGGATAGTGGGAACAGTAAATGACCATGAAGAATGATCTGGAAGAAGAATGATCAGAAATGCGCACTCGGGATGTGACGGTAAGTGAGTGGCCCTACCCTGGGAGGTTAACTCACTTGCCCGACGTTTGTAGCGCCCACCATGAGCACTGTTGTCAGTGGAGCCGATAAACAGCAAGCTGTTCCCATCATCCCGCAGCTCCACTGACAACGAGGTCCAAGCCAAGCCTTTGGTCCATCTATCAATATCGTCATTCCTTGCATCCGTTCCTTGAAACCGTATTCACAAAACCTCAGACGCGTGGAATAAGATCAAAGTTACAATGCGACCTCCCGTGCTGTTCTGAAGTCGAGACAGTCGGAATTTTCAAGTTGGTTCAAGGTACATATATACCAAAGAAGCGATAAGATAGTCGGGTTCCTAGTTGACATAGTTTGACCAAAACGACATGTTGAACCCTCTCTTCTTCGATTCTTGGTTCCTTTCCGGCTGGTAGATCGCTTTTACCATAGGCGCTGAGAACGGAGCTTCAAGTCGTGCGATGAAGCCTCAATTTTGTTTGTTTGATTTTCTTGCAGTAACAGAGATTACGATACCGAACTAAAGGAGCTCAAAATTCACATGTCAGAAATACTTGGGGCTCGGCTGATTCCGAGAATACTGGCAAGGAAGCAACTGGTGTACACGGTTCACGAAGTCGACTTGGGCAGAGGAGGCCATTGTGAAGGTCGTTGGAGCCACTGTGGTGAGAGCCTGACAAAGGAATTCTGGGTGACATAATCGGTAGTCCATCCCCGAAAACATAGGAAGTTGCAGTCGTTTTGTGTCTTCTTTGGCCACCTCCATCGCTTCTTCCATTGTAATTGCTACCTTTCGTCGTCATTTTGCTGCTGTTGTTGTCAGAGTCAAGAACGTTTCCTCCTCCTCCTCCCGGCGTTCAAAAGGCACGACAGCGCGATAACGAATTGTCGTTAGCCTTGCATTCTCATCTGACTTGGAGTATATTTAGATTTGAGTGAGGTGATTCCGTATTTCCGTGTACAATGAGGTGATGGTGGTGGTAAGAAATCACAAGGGCGATTGCCCGACTGAAACGTGTTGAGGTACTGAGAACAATATATATAGCTCACTGATACTCACGAAAATCGACCTTAGCCGCCGAAGGGCTGTATCAGTTGGGGAGAATCTTTAGTAGCAACCTAGGCTCGTGTTCCCTCAATTAATCTTCACAAGTAACCGAACCGAAAATTAACTGTTGTGGTCGTGCCCAACGTATCGCGGTGATCAAGGAGTTAAGGTTACCAAATTCCCACGCCTTTTTTTGTCTGGTGCCGGGTCTCACGCTCCTTTAATAATCGGATGCGGGGATCAGGTGTACGGTCAATCTGTGGTATCCATCAAACCACCAGCCTTGCCATCGTTTCTACAACTTCTGTATCCTTCACTATCATCTCATCCCCTCCCTGAGAGTCTCATCAGCAAACGAAGCTCAGGAGACGCACTGTTTCTAGTCAATCATGTTCAAGTTGCTCGGATGCGCCCTCGCCTCGGGGACTATCACCGACCTTCTCGCGAAACGAGTCTGACCTTTCCAGCGCAATAGTCTCTTTATATCAAGATTCAGGCTGGAAAGTCTCAAAGCCGTTGTCTGCCGAAAAAAACGATGCAGTCGATAGACTCTTGAAGATGAACAAAGCCTCAGATCGACCTCGATTCAAAATGCGCCCAAGCCACTATCACATAGCTCTTGCAAAGATACTCTTTCAACGTTGAGTCATCATTGCATCAATGAGCGACGAAATTCTGTAAAGTCACGGTCATTTTGGCGACTATCATTTCTGAATTCGACATCTATCAAAACCCTAACTGCAGGTGTGTCCTGTTCTGTTTCTTGACCAAAACAGTATAAGTATGTATCCTCCAATAGCTGTACCAGTGGAACGTTGACTTGCGTGTTTCCGAAAGCCAGATGTAAACAGCCGGGTCCACCGGAGACCCCGCAAAAGATAAAACTCTGATCTCTAAGATTACAATAGTGTATAATTTGGGATAAGGAACCATCGCCCCTTGACACTAAATACATCACATTGGCATTGGACGGGGGGATATATAAGGAGGGAGTCGACCATTACTCACGTCGGGCAGACCATGGCGTTCGAATTCACCCCGCAAATGACTGAGATCTCGTAGGTTAAGCCACTTTAATCCCTCGGTTTACGAGCGCTGACTCTTTATATGTTTTTAGCAACAAATTATGGGCCGTGACTTCAACTGTCGGCGCAGGGATTTGCTTCCTTGTCCTTGTGATCATCGCTATAGTCTGGGCCCACCCAAAGTCTCGCGTTCATTTGGACCGTGTTAGCTTTAGAGTCGTGGTATACGTCGTGTTTACGAAGTAAGCCGTCTTCGATTCCATATCCGGATAATTAAGCTCACCGACACTCCTTGCAGTCTGCTATTTGGAATTGCAAGTGCAGTCGGTGGTACCCGTAACGGACCCGGATTTCTTTGTAGTTTCTCAACTTTCGTTCTGCAAGTGAGTCTTCACGCCTATGATTATCAAAAGAATTGTGTTTCAAACTCCTCTTGCAGCTTACTCTCCAGTTCTCAGGATTCCTCTTATTTTGCATTGCACTCAACCTTCAGTGAGCACCTAATTTCAGCTGAACAGTTCTGCTTGTGCTAATGGTTTTTGCAGGCTTGTAATTGTTCACGGAATGAACGGAAAACGATTGGAAAAGTTCTATTTGATTGGATCTGCTCTGCTTGCCTTAGCGTTGGTCATCCCACCTTACGCCACACACCAGTATGGCTGGGATCCCTTAGTACAGGATTGCTGGTACACGAACGATAACAGAGCACAACGTATAGCTTGGCAGGTGGGATTCGATCCCCATCAATGATTTCTTTCTTCTATTAATGACCGTTAGGCAGGTTGGAACTCAAGTGGCATGGACATTCTTTACGGTAATAGGAGAGCTGGTCTGTGCGATGGTGGTCCTGATCTTCTTGTTGCGACATAATGTAAGGGCTCTCCTTCGTTTGTTGTCTTTTCCGCCCATTCATTTCGTCAAAAAGTTGCGTTTTCGACGAGCTTTCACTCCGATGAATCTTTCAACCACTCATGCTCTATACGGGACTGCCCCTGCTCCGAGAATCATTAAAGCGACAAGGTACAAATGGATCATCTTTCGCGTGGGTGCGTACTTTCCGAATGTGGTCCTATCATTATTTTAACGCCACGTTGATTTAACAGCACTGTATCCTGTGGTATCTTGTCTCGTTAATCTCCTGAGCGTCGCTGCGGTCCTTCATTCCACCATTTCAGACGGAATACATGATGCCACGGTGAGCTTTGCTGTTTCTCGTTTTTATCTCAGCACCTGTTGACATTGAATAGGATTACGACGTCTTACTCCTTAGTATGGCATCGTACTGTAAAATTAGCATTCCGCTGACCTCGGATTTAACTCAGGTGATTTCCTATACGGAGGACGTGCCATCGTATATGGTCTCCTCGCTGCCACCGATCCGGTACGTTGAGGTTCTTTAGTCGATTTTGTTTTTGTTCATCGACTCCCTCACTATAGGCCCTCATCCGTGGCGCCAAGACGCTCGTCCGAGCTGTTCTGGGACGGGACTTCGACACAAGTGCTAAAGAACCCATGAGCACTACGCCCTCAGAGAACAATGGGGTAATAGTTCATATCGAGTTGTCGTCCTTCCAGGTGCCCCCTCCTCTTCCCGACGATAGGGACCCCAAAAAGGAACCAACTCAGGATCCCAATGCATCGAAAGAGGAAGATGGGGTTCCCATTTTAGATACCTATGGCCATTCCCGTCCCAACCGTCTTGAACAGCTGGAAACCTTTGCGTCCCCCTTACCTTCCAGAATTGATGGTCCGAGAAGGCGCAGGGTCGAAAGGGAGATGTCGGATGAAGATTCATTCGAAAAAGCACTTTAGTATCTGATACTATATACCTTTGTACTACCATCTTGTGATACCATGCATTGTACCTGGCACTTGTTTATTAGAAGTCATACAAGTTAATTCGTGTAGCCTGAAGTCGATTGGTCGATCGAAGATTTTCGTGAGCCCGTGAATTGATTTACGAGTCCCGCAGTCATAAACACTTAGATGACCCCGTTTAACGCCTCAAGCTTAAGAAGTTGGAAATCCTCGCTTTCCCCGACTCTCTTCTGAACTCTCCGACGGGGCACTCTAATTTGCGAGCCACGCCATATTAGGGTGCGAGTCAACCGAGGGTACAATTATAATTAGCTGACGCCCAGGCCTGCTACATTTGCGCTGCCTTTGTGCGGGTGTTTGCGTGAGCTTACAAGTCTAGGCAGTGGGAACGGTATGACTGTTAATGGTCATCTGGAATAACAATCAGAATGAACATACGGGATATGACGGGTAAGTGATACCCGTGTTCGTACATAGCGCCCATTCTTCGAACTTGGAGCACCGCGTCATCAGAGTCAACGGGAGTTGCAAACTTCTCTTCATCACTCTGCAGCTCTACTGACGGCGAGGGTTGGCTCACGAATCCTGTGTATTTGTTTTCTGAACTATATTCATCAGAACCACAACAGAACTCTAGGGTACAGACGGTAACGTGTGAAATCTTTTGCCCCGTGCTACTGCCTGTGCGACAGCCTGTATGAGTTGTGGCACGATCAAGCTACAATAAGACGTCCGGTGCTGTTATGTTGTAAAGCCAGCCAGGGGCTGATTAAAATTACATACCAAAATAGTGAAGAGATAGTTGGGTTTTCCTAGTTGAAATGTTTGATCAGAATGCCGTGGATTATCTCTTCTTCCACTCCCTGCTCCTTTCCAGCTGATAGATTACTTCTACCATAGGCAGCGGTAGAAGCTTTTCTCCATTCTTCCATCGTCGGCGCATCCTCGGGCTCGCAAAACTTCTTGATACCAACCCTAGACAACACCGGACTCTCCTCATGAGGTTTCAACTTGACGTCGTCGTTGGCCATAGCAAAATAGAAGACTCCAAGACGAGGGCAATTTCTCTGGTCTTCTGGAGGCTGAACAACTCGATGGCGAGTTCCAGGGTAATAACCTCCACATAAGAGCTCGATGGCATTGCCTGCATTGATCACCTGTAACGCATCAACATGGGTACAAGCGCCCGCTCCAAAAATAATTTCGCGGCCGCACCAACGCATTCTCCATATGTCGAATCCACCGCCAGTTCCCGTCGGGAGAGAGGACTTGAAGACCGCCAACCGGTTGGGACCATAAAATGGTGATCGAACCTATATCTGATTTGAATGATGGGGTGAGAAACCGCCGATGGAGAGTCCTACAAAGTACACACCTGTATGACCTTTGAGCCATACTTGGTTGGTTTTTTCTTCCTCCTCCTTGGATCGAGGGTAACTGAAATTGTTTCAGTCAGGATCGACCATGCTGAAGAGAGGGGGAGAATAACTCACTACTTCATGAATCTCACTGGGTGTCGAGGTTAATTATGAGAGCTAGTTCCAGCATAAGAACGGATAAGGGGCTTACCAGATGATTCACCCGTAGAATTGAAATCGTGCTCCCGCACTAGAGTGCCTTCAGGCAGTTCCAAGCCCAGAGCGAGTAGTCTGATTTTTCAGTGTGAATTTGAGCGGATCTATCTTCTCTGTTCACGTACTTCAAGACGGGAACAAGGACGTTGAAATGATTGTGACGAGCAAATACCTGTAACTCGTCCAGATACGGACGGATCACCTCCGGATGATCGCGTCGACGGACGTCACGGTTGACTTGGAACAGTCGGTCGTTAGTAATTGGGTTTGTTCAATCGACGAAACTTTCGTGGAACACACTATTGTAATGTTCAATTTGGTCACGAACACCATTCTGTATTTTCTGTTGAACTAAATACTCAGATCGGTCAGTCCCACACGCACAACAAAGCACTTACCCATGCTTGCTTTGGCTTATAACCTTCATATACCGATTCTGATTCTCCGGTGTAGAGTTTCTTCTCCTCTGGACTAACACCGTCGAAGGTCTGGTTGGCGATGCTAAAGATTCGGTTTGTCTGGGAGAACTGGATGTAGCGAAGACATGAAAATAATGGAATCAAGATCGAGTCTACCTCAGACTGAGTGTATCCATGGTTGACAACATAAAAAAACCCTTGTTCGTGCATCGCCCGAGAGATTTGAGCCGCTAGCTCTTGACGACCTTCCAGAGTCGTAGCTTTGGAGATGTCAATCACCGCTAATGAGACTGGCACATCAGATATGAGAAAATAGGCTGAATCGGCGAAGCACTAATAATCTCCTCTGAATGGTCCAGAAGAAAAAGAAGAGTGCAAGGGGTGAGGCTTGTCAAAGGTTACGCTCACAGGGAAAGTATTAGGAGCAGCAAACACAACAGCAATCCAATCAATGTGACTACTCGCCGGAAGGCTAGTAATCGACGGAAAGGTAGGTAATCGACGGTCTCTCAAACGAAACCAACAAAACAATAGGAACGTTGGAGATGAGCCTAAACAATCAATAACTTGGAACACACAAGGAACTCGAGCTAACAACTCCTACTACAAACGTAGGCACCAAAAGAGCACACAAGACTCTTGAACAATCAATAAGCCACACAAGGACTTAACAAATACTCCGACGATGCTCACAACTTGAACGACGGCGTTGTATAACAAAAGGGACCTTCGACTCTAAAGAACCAACGGAACCTCAACAACAATCAAACTCAACTCAAGGCAAACAAATCAATCAATCTTATTTGACGAGGGTTCAAGTTCAATCAAGTTTTCACAGCTATTAGACTGGGCAGATCTCTGGTATTCTGGCTTACGCCGAGCAAACTCTACTTAGACTTTCGTCGGGGTAAAATCAACTGCTGACTACCTATAACTAGAAGCCCTTATATACGGTGCATTATACTTTAGTATACAAAACAAAGCGGAATAATATTCTATAATTTTGAGTGCCAATTTCTCCCCAAAAGGATAGGTCTTCCCTTCGACGAGAGTTTGAACACGAAAGTTGGTGCTCTCTTCTTCCGTCGCGGATGTATACAGTCCCATCACCGCCGTAGTGGAGCTATCCGCAGCGTTGATCGTAGTTCCTTCCGAATCTAGACGCGTCGAGAGGTTAATCCCGCTCATCTGATTGGCTCAATCGTCAACTGGGCAGGTACTCGCCTCAGTCAGCTTCAAGTTAAGCGAGTATCTTTATCCCGCCAGCGTTCCATTCAATTTCCATAGTTCCGAGCTCAGGCATTTCGATCGTAAATTCTCCGACGGGTCAATCAGCCGTCGCATGGTTATCTTAATCTCGAGGAAGGTTAGGAATATTATCGTCAGTCATTGTTGACACTTGCCTTAAGCCCTCTCATTTCAATGCTCCATTGAAAGTGGATAGAAGATTAAAGTAAATAATAAATCCCTGGATTGCCATCGGGTGTATTAGAGCGAGAGATCTCTGCTAATCAATCGTTGAAGGTTTGGAGAATCTTGGAGTTACAATCATAGGCTCCTACATGTTTCGGAGTTCCTACAATATCTCTCACCGTCGGATGGATTTCCGTCGACTTCTCTAATAGGGACGTCGAGGCTTTGACTAGCAGTTCAGGCTCACCCTAGTCCTCTAGTTAACCTAGTATTCGTCATGTATTCTACTAAATAGTGCCAAAAACGAAGCATATTCAAGGGTTTTCATTCTGGCGCGCATCACCGCTAGGTCTGCATATTCCACTGTTGCGGAACAGATAAGTCAGGGAGAAGCAAGACAGGCTATACATGAATTGATGGGCGTACATTCTTGCCTCGAGGGTGAGGGGGGAATGTAAGGTGGAGGTTCATCGCCCGTCAAAGCATTTTTGAGCGGAGATGGTGTTGACTCGTTGTGAAAAGCCAAAGAGACAGATGTGGGACTTGGCATGTTGAGGGGCTTATAGTGAAGCTTTCGGAATGGGGAATCTATTTATCCTACGCGCAGAGAGGGACGACAAGACGGGAGGCGCTGGAACCCGTCTCGACCGTGCTTGCGGAGCTTCTAACAATAGGGAGTTCAATACTGGAGAAGCTGACAGCGAAAATTGAAGGTAGTGAGATTCAATCTCGCTTCCGTAAACCAAACGGTCGTGAGTTTAGTGTCCGAGAATCGTTGAGGTTCTGCAAACTCCCTCCAGCGATGCTGGCAAAGAGGACGGTGTGGTACAATGTTCTGGAAGTTCATATGAATGTAGAGAATGTGAAGGTCAATCACAATTATCATTGGAGCCGTTCTCTCCAGCCACGCAGGCTCGTACACGTCCAGAAATGACACACGATCCCTTTTATTTTCCAACGAGAACCGGCATCTTGAACTATTTGAGGCTTCTTTTGGATTAGTGTAAAAGAGTATAGATCCGGTGATAATTTACAGAAAGTTACCGGAGAGCAGGTGATTGTCTTGTCCCGCATGGAGGATCTAGAGAGTTTCTGCCAAGCTGTCCTTACTCTGCACGGAACCGAAGTGCGAGCATGATGCAGACTCGTTGGAGATCCAGACTGAATTCTGGTGAGAACCCATTCAAAGTTCACGACCATTGTGATGATGATGTTAAAGATAAACTTATGCTCGTGGGTGACCGCGATGAAGAAATACAGTCCCTTGGGAATTTGGATACGGTGTTATTTGTCAGTTGACCTTTTTGTTCTCCGAACATCCACTATAGAGATTCAAGCATCCACCTCAGCCTTCCAGTGCGTGAACCTATGGAGCGTATGGGCGAATCAAGATTTAGCATCTTCAAGGGATCCAACAGGCTGAACGCCTCAAGCTATGAAGAAATTTAAAGGAATAGGCCGATTTGTTTGATAGTTCGGTAAATCCCGTGTTGGTAAGTGCTGTGTCACCCCAAAATCAAAGTGATTGTGAAGTAAATCATGTTCCTAGCTGCATCAAACGATGAAAATGAAAGCACATCACTACTAAGCGGCCCGAAAAACTATCCTTGCCCAGCGACACTGCAGTCATTGATTCGAGTCAAAAAGATTCTGTGTGCGATAGTGTTGGGTATGCGGGAAGCGGTACATTCGACGTTGTGAGTGCCATCGCTGGTACTTTACTGTGGGCTTTGGTGTTGCGGGGGCATGACTGTCTGTTCAACCTCAGCTGCTGTCATCGGGTACCCGGTGCATTGGCTCGAAGACGGCGCCCATGACGATAGAGATCACTGGGGCTTTCCGCTCATCAATGCTTATAAGTACATTCTACAAAAAGGCCTTGCAATGACACCCAGTGATACCACACCCCTTCATTTCAACCACGTTAAAATTCTCAGCTACTCCACCGATGTAAGGCTCATCGTTTCCCCTGCCATCGATGGGACTCATTCATGATCCTCATAGCGACGCCGCCGTTATCCCGATGACTCTGAGAGTTCCAGCAGGATGGTTCCCTGAACACATTGAAGTTATTACAGATTGCCCACCTGAATTCAAGGAAGAAGGCTCTGACTGGTTCGCAATCTTTAATCCCAAAATCGAGAATGGACTTGCCGTCAATCTGGTACACATACTCATGCATGAAAGGTTTGTCTCGCTTAACCTCCTTTTCTCTTTACGATCTCCCTTCCTTCGTTGCTCCCTCCTCGTTCACTTACTAGAAGGATGTGATTATGTGACCACGTGGCTCATCTTTGTTTCCAGCGTCGTCTGTTGCGTACAGTTCTCTCCGGATGGAAAGTATCTTGCAACGGGATGCAATCGAACGGCCCAAATCTATGACGTGAGGACAGGTATAAAAACATGGTATGTCCCTTTCACTTCGTTTATCCGAGCTTCGACTAATTCAATAACATAGTGTGCTCAATGATGAAACCGCCATTAGAACTGGAGATCTATACTTACGGAGCGTCTGCTTTAGTCCGGATGGCAAATATCTCGCTACAGCAGCAGATGATAAGCGGATCAGGGTAAGTTCGTCTGTAGTTTTGAGGCACGACTTGTTTATGGGTGAGCCGCCCGTTTTTCCAGATATGGGACATTGCAAAGAAGCAAATTATCAACTTCTTCGATGGCCACCAGCAAGAAGTTTACTCTCTCGACTTCTCCCCTGACGGGCGTCTGCTTGCCTCGGGATCTGGAGATGGTTCAGTGAGAATTTGGGACCTGACACAGATGGGTGGCGCGCCCAAAATTTTCGCCATCAGGGAGCTAAATGCGTTCGATAAAGACGATGGTGTTACGTCCGTGGCAATAAGTCCTAATGGACAGTACGTAGCTGCCGCCAGTCTCGATACCGTTGTTAGGATATGGGACATGAATACTGGTCAGCTTGTCGAACAGTTACGAGATCATCGGGACTCTGTCTATAGCGTGGCTTTTACACCTGATGGCAAGGGCTTGGTCAGTGGGAGTCTGGATAAGACCGCAAAATTATGGGATCTATCTGATCTTTCGAGTGGAAGCACGAATGGACCTGGTGCATCGGCTCCACGAGATGAAAGTGAACAGAGTCGGTGCACACGAACCTTTACAGGACACCATGTGTGTTTCTCCATTGATGCTTGGTACTCGTTACTTACCATAACGACAGGACTTTGTCCTTTCTGCCGCTGTATCCCCCGGTGGAGAATGGGTAGTGTCTGGATCGAAAGACCGCACAGTACAGTTTTCTGATCTGCAGCAGGGGACTGTTCATTGTGTGATAAACGGACACAAAAATTCCGGTACGTTGACTATTACAGTCTCTAGTCAACCGGACCTAAAACATACTACAGTCATCTCAGTCAATCTGAGCCCAGCTGGAGGCATGCTAGCCACTGGCAGCGGAGATTGTCAAGCGCGAATATGTGAGTATTTACTAAATACTACATATTGCATTTCGAAGCTCAATTTGCATCACAGGGAGCTACGCAGTGAATTAACTATCCCGTAGAAAAACATGTGTACAACGCCGTTTCTCTCTACATACCTTGTTCGGATCTATAAACCTCGGCAATCTTCAAGAAAGCGTGAACTGAAATTTACCTCTTAGCTTTGACCGGGGTCACTCGGAAATAGCTTCTGTTGTTCTGAAGATTTCCCTTCGACCTTTGCGATACCGAATTCGATCTCCCGTCTACAAATTCAAGGTATGAGCACCCATTGAAGACCACGAGAGGGAACGATGGGAAGATTCATTGCATAAGTAATATACTTTGTTGAGAGATTGAGGGATGCAGATTCGGGGAGTCGATCTCGCTGAAGTTTGAGAATTCGCAGCCGAGGATGTCATTCTTATTCGCATTGTGAGTCATGGACCATGTTTCCATAGGGTTTTAGACGCTGGCAGCTGTAGTTGAGGATATCTCGAGCTCATCAAGTGCATTATATGTCTCGGCGACTTTCGAAGTTTCATTCGCTATGATCATAAACACGATCTTTTTTTGCCCCCAAACAGTCCAGATTTCGTTTCCTTGTCGTTCCAATGCCATAATTGGCTGTACTGTTAACACCAGATGATCTACATCACGGTGTTGTATCGTAGGGTTGCTTCTTTCTACTGTTAATACGAAATCGAAGTTTCGCTCTTGAATTGCATGAGGCGTATAAACGAGATACAAAAAAAAATGTACACTGTACATGGCACGCCGTAACTGAACCTTGCCAAATTCTTCCAGGATCATTCATGGTGACATGGACATGCTGTATCAACCGATTACTTACCATACAGCATTTTTTCAACGTGTTGATTCCGCCCATAGTAGGAACTGATAATCAAAATAGTAGCCATTTAAGGCCCCGCCTCGAAGATAGCCTGCTGCCATAAGAACAATCGCTTTTGCCCTCCGCGTTACCTATGGAAAGGATTGCTGTTCCTGCCACAGCTACCACCCCTCAGCCTTCTACAAACGAAAATTCATCGAATGCAAACGGAGGAGGTACTATGAATAATTTGACTGAAGTCCTTCACAATCTTCTTAGGAGCCAAACCAGGGAACAATTGTCCAACGAGACGATGGCAGGCCTTATCCTTCACAATATGGAGACTCTGATTGAAAATGGCAAGCTTAATCCACAGCAAACACAACAAGTGAAACTCTTTTTTTTCACCTTGAAAATTCAACCCTGATTTCATATCCTTCGTCTTCCAGCTAGAGAAGTTTGCCGAACAGTATCGACCGAATGCAGGTGCCTCGTCTTCCTCTACTCCAACCACACTGGCACAGGTCCGTCTTTCTTTCACAAAGGGATAGTTCAGTCATTCATGTCAATCCCAACCAAGGCGAATGCGAATCCCGCCCCCGTACCAATTACTGCTTTGAGATCCCAGTCTGGAATTGAATCGACCCCCCTGATGCTTCTGCCACGGAAACCCGCGAATGCGGCCGAATTCGAACAGGTTCTTAAGGATGTTCAGGTCATCATTGACAATGAACAGCGACGCAAGGAACTGCTCAGAAGCACTGGTGCCGACGCTCAGGAATGGCTCGACTTATTCCAACTTGTGAGTAAAATGCCGAAAATCTAGTTCAGCCGCCAGCACTGACACACTAAACTCTTCAAAGCTCGTTGAATATCTGGGTATTGCGACGAAATTACGAGCCCAAATATTCAAGATTCTCGTTAAACTATCTAGAAGATCCGGTCGACACCCTCAATGCCTTGCAATTCGAGGGGTGGAGAAGCTCGGTCAACATCCAGTTGGAGGAGGGGCATTTGGTGATGTATGGAAAGGCAAAGTCGGGGAGCAACTTGTGTGTTTGAAAGTGATAAGGGCATTCGTGGCGTCAGATGTGTAGCAGATTCTCAAGGTGAGTGGTTTCTGATCTAAGTAGCAAATCCGCTCTTACCTATGTATCTGAAGGACTATATGCAAGAAGCAATTATTTGGCGTCAACTGAACCATCAAAATCTCTTGCCCTTCATGGGGATCTACTACTTGGACTCAGAACAGGAACAGTTGTGTTTAGTGTCACCTTGGATGGAACGAGGAAATCTCGTCGAGTACCTGAAGAACACCTCTGCCGAGGATGTGGATCACGATTTACTGGTATGTTCGTACTTTTTCAATCCCATACAGCTCGTTTTTGAAAAATTTGTGGAATTTAGGCTCATGATGTCGCTTGCGGTCTCTCATATTTACACCAAGCAAATATTGTCCATGCTGATCTCAAAGGAGTACGGACACACGACCGTTTTTCAAACTTGAACGCTCTTGACAGCCCTGTATTTTCTTTAGGTCAACGTCTTGATCACTCCCAACCTACGAGCATGCCTCGCAGATTTTGGTCTCACGCGCGTGTCAGCCACCCAGCTATTGCTGACCGAAACAAGTCGTTCCAAAGGAACAACCCGTTGGCTTTCACCAGAGTTGCTGAACCCTGGCCCAAGTTGCTACCCTTCCAGGGAAAGTGACATTTACGCTTATGCTTGCGTTTGCTATGAAGTAAGTTCCTATCGGCACCTCAAATTATCCTCTTCTCAATCGTAGAGCAGATTTATACAGGACGTGTTCCTTTCTATGAAATGCCCGAGGCGACTATTGTATTGGCTATCGTGATCAACAAAACGCGTCCTTCGCGTCCTGAAAACTGCATAAAGTTGCATGACTCGATCTGGGATATGATGATGGAATGCTGGCACGAAGCGCCATCCTCACGACCCACAATACTGAAAATTCTTGCCCAAATACTTGAAATGAAGGGCAGTCGTCGACTGGAGCTCCAGTCCACCGAGTGGAAAGACCCCGCCTTTACCCATATATGGAATGATCCACAGCAGCGCCCGCCAGTCATTCACGCTGTTCAGCCTACTCCGAGTCTACCGCCAGATCATCGTACTCACTCATCACGAACTTCTGCAGCGGAAGTTCCTTCGGACTTGGACTCTTTTGTACCCGACTCTCTCGGACCGAAGAAATCAATAAAATTACCTCGCCCAGTTCCTGGTGGTCCTCAACCTGGTGACATTCAGCCAAGTCATGGGCAAAGTGCTCGAGGAAGTGCACGTAAACGGAATAGCACGTCAGGGAAAGACGTGAGTCATCGTACTTTGTTAACCTTTTTCGAATTCTTTTAAACATCTAATGCTTTTCAGGTCGACGGAAACGCACCATCCCTTACGAGGGTCAAACGCCAACGTCTGTCACTTTCGGGCCCTCAAGAGTCACAATTACCCGGTATGGGAGATTACCCACCTCGACAACAAGGCCCTCCTCGGCTTCAATATCGAAATCAATATCGAAATCAAATGCATGCGTTACACAATCGTGCTATGCCTGCTCCGTCAGGTTCTGTGGAGCCTTTTGGTAGTAGGAAGGGGTCTCAGGCCGGAGCGGAGATGATGCCTATGATGCCTTCACCACCTTCGTGGGGTGTCCCTTATTCAATCAGGGGTCTATCTGCTCTTAACTTGGATGGGGCGATCAGCCAACAAGAATTGCAGCTTAAAGGAGGTGCTGATGCGCTGTTTAAAAGAGACGGTGAACAGAGTCAAAGAATTACGCAAGGAGGAGGAATAGGAGGGCTACCTGATCCTTCGTCCGGCATAATGGGAAGTCCACTTTATAATCTGGGACATCAAAGTCAACCTCAGCAACAACTCCCACAACAATCGTTAACGGATATGCTCCCAGCAGATTCTATGGACTCTGTTGCGAGTCAGCTGAAAGACTTTGATAATGGGTTGTTTATACCAGATGGGGATATCAACTTTGAGCGAGACTTTGGACAGTGGTTCAATCCGGATGATACGTTGTATATGAAGTGAAGTTAGGGTGTGATGATTTTCGGACTCTTGGTCTTTTTCCCCGGCCGGGACAATTGTTCGCTTCTACGTTCGTTCGATTTTATTTTCCAGCTTCTGTATGCATGATGGACTATAATTGTTGGTTGTGGTGATCGGTTGTGGACGTGTGGTGTTGAGATGCTGCTACTGCTCTTATCACACCTGTACTACTTTATTCCTAGCAAATCGTCTTTCCTCTTTGTCCTCATTCTCCGGACCTCTAGCACCCCGAGCAGGATTGTGGTTGGCTGACTAGATGACCGGTTCAGAGTGAACTAGCGGGTAACGAAAGCAAAGCTTAGTTCGGACAATGGGTACAACTCAACTTGAAAACGTGCACGAACTTCAGCTAAACGATATCCTGTTGATCAATGTACATCCACTGGGCCTTCTCTGCTAGAAAGGTGACAAAAGACAACCGCACTCATGCTAGTCTTTACAACAACTTAGGACGGCCCGAACAACGATGAACGATTCTGCTATCAGTGTCTGCGAGTGGATCTGCATACGAACGTGGGAACATAATGTTCATATTTGGTAACTGCATGAAATTATATAATATCTCTTCCTCGTTCCTCAGCTGCCATCTTCCGCTTGTCCCCTACAGTCCCCACCACACTTGTTGCCAAACTTTCGACTTTCACCAGCGAGGGGATACCTCAGAAGATCGGCTTGTGGGAAAATCCGTACCCCGTCCCCGCTTGTTCATCAAAAGCGCCCGTTTTTAGCGCTTTTCCGCCCTCGCAACGCAATCAACGTTGTTTACACCGGTTTCTTCTTCAATTACAGTTGTTCTGACCCCTTCGGGGTGTCATACGTAAAAATTGGAACGATACAGAGAAGATTAGCATGGCCCCTGCACAAGGATGACACGCTTTTCCGGAGTGGTAGACCTACGGGTCTCAATATTTATTTTTTTGCGTTGTGGTTTGACGTTTTTGCGACGGGAAGGGAATTTGGGGTCGTTAGACACTGTGGGAACCTCAATGACCATCGGTGTCTCAGATTTGAACCTCATCGATCATCTCCGAACCTGAACGTGAACCCTCAACATACTTCACAGATGCTAGTACTCGTTTGGAAGAACATTCTGAGAGCCACTCAGAGCCTTGGTTTCCCTCCTCACAGTACTGAGTGCACAGATCATCTGCAGCTCGGACTTATATAAGGAGGGAACTAACACTGACAGCTCGACTGGTGAATTATTTAAGCGGACAAGGGGCAATATTCATAGACCATATCCATACGTTTGCGCTGCTCTTCCGAGATTCTGACCGGCTTTTAAATTCTCGCAAGTCTGTGGCCTATCTTTTGTTTTTATCAGTGTTCCTGTATCTAGTATCTACTGTATAGGAAAGTATAGAGGCGAGGGCTCTAATCAAACCTTGCCATATTCTCCCACCATCATTCCATGGTATCTGACATGCTGTATCAAGGGTCACGCAATCTCACAATTACCGCCCATAAGTACAGCTTTTCCTAACGCTTTGATCAGGGAATTTGCCCATGAAAATCCCGTGAAGAGCTCTTTTTTTTTATCAGCGTACCCTGATGCTTCCGCCACAAAAACCCGCAAATGCGCCCGAATTCGAACAGGCTCTCAAGGATGTTCAGGTCATCATCGACAATGAACAGCAACGACAGGAGCTACTCGGAAGCACTGGCGACAATGCTCAGGAATAGCTCGACTTGTTCCAACTAGTGAGGGAATTGTCGTAAAGCCGGTTCAGCACATATACTGACATCATTCTGACCTCTTCAAAGCTCGTTGAATATCTGAATATCGCGGCGAAACTAAGATCCTGGATATTCAAGATTATGATTAGTCTATGTAGAAGATCCGGTCGACACCCTCAATGCCTTACGATTCGGGGGGTGGAGAAACTCGGTCAATATCCAGTTGGAGGAGGGGCATTTGGTGATGTATGGAGAGGCAAAGTCGGGGAGCAGCTTGTGTGTTTGAAAGTGATACGGGCATTCGAGACGTCAGATGTGCAGCAGATTCTCAAGGTGAGTGGTCACTGATCTCAGCAGCAAATCTGCTCTTACCTATGTATCTGAAGGACTATATGCAAGAAGCAGTTATTTGGCGTCAGCTGAACCATCAAAATGTTTTGCCTTTCATGGGGGCCTACTATTTAGATTCAGAACAGAAGCAATTAGCTTTGGTGTCGCCGTGGATGGAACGAGGAAATCTCGTCCAGTACTTGAAAAATACCCCTGTCAAAGACGTGGATCACGACTTACTGGTATGTTCGTACTTTTTCAATCCCACACAGCTCGTTTTTGAAAAATTTGTGGAAATCAGGCTCATGATGTTGCCTGCGGTCTATGCTACCTACACCAAGCGAATATCGTCCACGCTGATCTGAAAGGAGTATGCACACACACTTGCTTCTCAAAATTCAACGCTCCTGATGGCCCTATCTTTCCTTTAGCTCAATGTCTTGATCACTCCCGACCTACGAGCATGCCTCGCAGATTTTGGTCTTGCGCGCGTGTCAGCCACCCAGCTATTGCTTACCGAGACAAGTCGTTCCAAGGGAACAACCCGTTGGCTTTCACCAGAGTTGCTGAACCCTGGCCCAAGTTGTCACCCTTCCAAAGAAAGTGACATTTACGCTTACGCTTGCGTGTGCTATGAAGTAAGTTGCCATCCGCACCTGAATCATTCCATCTTCTCAATCGTAAAGCAGATCTATACAGGACATGCTCCTTTCTATGAAATGTCTGAGGCGACTATCGTATTGGCTATCGTGATAAACAAAAAGCGTCCTTCGCGTCCTGAAAACTGCATAAAGTTGCATGACTCGATCTGGGATATGATGGTGGAATGTTGGAACGAAGTGCCGTCCTCACGACCCACAATACCGAAAATTCTCACCCGAATCCTTGAAATGAAGGGCAGTCGTCGACTTGAGCAGCCCTCTCAGTGGAAAAATCCCGCCTTCACGCATATATGGAACGATCCACAACGCCCGCCAGTGGTTCACGCCGTTCAGCCTATGCTACCGCCAGATCATCGTACCCACTCATCACAAACTTCGGACCTGGACTCTTTTGTACCCGACCCACCTAAACAAAAATTTCTCAGACCGGAAGAATTGGAACAAATACGACCAGTAGCTGCACTTAAACGGAAAGGCGCGTCGGAGGAAGATGTGAGTTATTGTACCCTGTTAACCTTTTTCGAACTCTCTTCAACATCTGCTTCTTTTCAGGACGACGGAGACACAGCATCCCTTCCACAGGTCAAACGCCAACATCTGTCACCTTTGGACCAACAGTCACGATGGAATTGGTCATCTCCACCTCCACAAGTCTTCCCACCGTGGAATATCTCACCTCCACCACAAGACCTTCAGTTGAACTTCATGGTGGCAACACCAATGCTAAAACCTAGCCCCAACCCAGGTTCCGGTAGTACACAGCAACCCGGAACGCCTTCTTCCGGACCCGCTTTGACCTCTCAGTACACCACTCAGTCAAAATCAGGCGGGGCGTTGGAATCTCCTCCATGGGATACTGCACCAATGTGGTGGGATTGTCCATCACCTCCAGGCGTGAGCAATGACATCTCGCCATCTACACCTCCTTTTCCTCAAAGACGTGGTGGCATGAACACTCAGTTCTCATTCCGTGGTGCTTCAAACGGAGGGGCGCCGGCTACCAGTAGTTTTTTGAGCCCAGATAATGGGCCAGCGCTGAGGTCCAAGAGGTATGGATACGGGCGGGCACCTGATCTTGTCCGCCACAGCCTAAGCGAAGATCATAGATTTGGTATCCCTGGTGTCAATGTATCTGACAGACAAGATACCACCAGCGGCGAAAACCTGTCATTTCCCTCGACCTCTCATGTTGACTTCGTTCGACAACAACAGCTGCGAAGTCCAAGGTACGGAGAATTGTCACCTCCGTCGACAGACTTTGGATCCTATCAAAGATCCCATTCGGATAGCGGAGGCGGCCCGTTGCTACCTTCACAAGGATTACCCCCGCCTAATATGTTGTTCAGTGGTGGTCCTATGCCTGGATATAACAGTGGTATGGGACATGGACCCGGACCTATGGGTGGTGTCCCCACTGGTCCGATTGAACCTAATGGTGCACCATTACAATCGGCTGTCACTGTGGGAGGGACTACAGTTCCGCTAGCTGTTACAAAGATGACGGTTACGAATGGTAGGACTGCCAGAGTTAGTCATAATCGACGGAAGCAGGAAGCAACATTCCATTGCCCCGTGCCGGGTTGTGGGAGCACGTTCACCAGGAGTTTCAATTTGAAAGGTATGGCAACGCCATTTCACTTGGTGTCTGGTTGGTTCAATTAGTCGTCTAGGTCATTTAAGGTCGCATAATGAAGAGAGACCGTTTGTAACAGAACGGAACGCCGGATCTAGTTCGATGTCAATGTCATTGTTATCGCAGCCTGTGCCACCAGTTCCGTCACTGTCTGCTCAGAGTCAAAGATCGCAACATCAAACGCCCAATGCTGAAGGTGTTGGCGGTGGTCCGGGTGGTATGCAAAGAGGAATAGGAGGGCTACCCAATTCTTTGTCCGGCCTACCAGGAACTCCACTTTACAATCTGAGACGACCAAGTCAACCTCAACAGCAACCAGTGGAAACCATGTACTCTGTCGCGAGTCAGCTGGAAGATAGTGGGTTGTTTGGACCGGGTGGGGTTTCCAGCTTTGAGAGAGACTTTGAAAAATGGTTCAATCTGGATACGATGGATACACTGTGAATTGAAGGGTGTGATGGTTGTTGGACTCTTCCTGTACTAGAACTTCTGAAGGCGCCGAATGCCAGTCTTCAACAGCGCAGTACACTTCCACTTGGAACGACTTCATTCCCTACAGCCGAGAATAACAAACATCGTAAGGACGCCTTACCCGATTCCAATCACGTCCCCGAAGGTGGATCAGTCAGAGTCAGAATGTGTGATGGAAGTATGGAGGCGAGAGCGTTACGGACCGGAGTCGGATCTTTTGGTAATGACAAGCCATAGAAGCTGCCTAAATGGGTAGCTACCCGACAATCCCCCCTCCGAATTCTTTTTGCAGGCTGGTCAAGAATCTTTGCCCTCTCGGACATGCGCTGAAGATAGACTTGAACTCGATTTACTCGTCATACAGTGGTCCATTTATTTTACTTTTATACAAACTTCACGAAAATCGGAGAAAAACTGTGTATTTGCGTGGTAGTCTCAGGGCAATCCAACGATTATCAATCTCATACACTGCCCACATTCAACCTCTTGACTTGAGTAACAGTAGTAATCGTAGTTGTGGTGGTGGTTGTGATAGCAATTTCTCCGTTTCCGCCAACTCGTAGACCTTCTGCATCAATCACGGTATTCGCGATTGTCTGTCCGGTTGCTGGGTCCGGTGTTGGAACGGCCGTTGTTTCTGTAGATGTAGAGTCGTCCCTTTCAGCTGGGACGTCTTTCGTTGAACGTTCTAAGAGACGCCATAGTTGACATGTGTAACTAAAAATCGGGTATCGTTGATCTTGCATGTCTATCTACAAGTGGTAGATCAGCATAAAAGCTGTGAATGGACTCCGATCATCGATGAGCCTTACTCTGTTTGATGGTGCAGGATTTCCGTCATTCCTCAAATCGAACACAAGTCCGCTGCCTGGCCACGCAATCCTGTCCGTTGAAAAAGATAAATACTGATGCAGCGTTTCGCAAGCATAGTCGTTTGACTCACTGATAGATGTTGTTCTGCAAATCATACGCCTGCAATTCCCAACTGACTGGGTAAAAACCACTTTCAATCGGCTTACCGATAGGATCCCTACGGTTGACACTCAGATATGCGCCGTTGCGTACGGATCGGATTGAGTATCCAGCACCAAAACGGTCAAAGGTCCACTTGAAAACAGTTTTCCATGAGGTCAATGTTTCTTGGAAAGAGCGATGGAATTTGGTTTTAACCTGTTGATTCGAGTCGTCGTGATCTCTGTCGGTGAAAGCTTGAAGGGAAACAGTGTAAGGTTCTGGGTTCGAAATGGAGAGACCGAAAGTGGGGTACCTATTACAGACGTTCCATCCGCACCCGAAATATCGATGACTGTTCCACCCTTCACGTTCATGATTTTATACGTCCCGGGCCTTAGACTGGGGCGTTGATTATTCGAAGTATTCATAGTGATTGATGAGAAAGGGAGGAGCAGCAGACGTTGCGAGGATCCGAGAATCGCTGGCGAGACGATGGGGTGGTGGGTGGGTCTTCGTCGTTGTTCAGGTTTTTATGTGTGATACTTGTCTGTGGTGTGGCGTCGGCGTGGCCCAGCGCAGCAGGGTTGCAAATCACAGGTAAACGAGGAAAGCGACGGGAATTTGACACTGTTATTTGACTATGTCTTGACGGCCTGTACAAAATCACGAAGTCAAAGCTTACTTACCAGGGTTATCTTGAGAGAACTAGATTTTTACACTCTATACCACGGATCCACGAGGAGCGATCTAAGGAGCATGCGGTGGGCAAGTTTTGCGTTGATCCATATGGAATGTGCCCATAGGGAGAACGTGGTGTTCTGAGAGTGCATTCGATAGTAAGCGAGGCTAGTACGCGGACGATTTTTGGCTCACCAGGTGGCAGTACAAAATCACATGAAGTGATGGTCGCACTTGTAATCGACCGCGACTGCTCTTCTCTCTTTCCACCACCACCTCCCGATGTTTGTGTTCTGTAACCGTGGCGGACTCAAAAGGACCCTCCCACTGAAATACCTCTCCGAAGATGTATTGACCAAACCGTCGGCGGCTGTCCACAGCACTCCTCTCAGCGCAGAACAGCTTGAACGCGCTCTCAAGTTCCCTGAATGGGCGATTTATCAAGAAACTTGGTACAGAGAATGTCATGAAAACGAACTGCATCATCTGTTCTTGCAGTTATGTAAAAGGCGATCGCCGCCATGACCGGGGGACAGGATCACACGAGCTCGTCAGTAGTGTACTACGAGCAGTTTGAGAATTATCAAACGAGCTACACAAAACGTTCATCTGATGGCGCTGCTACTATTTGACGGTAGTCACAGAAGGCTTGGGGCGATTTGGGTGAGAAGAAGGTCTTCGAGGGATTGGATAAGAAAGGAATTGAGAAGTTATCTTGGGAGCAGATACGAATATTTCTGGGGGTCAAAAAACACGCCGAACGGTAAAATATTTTGGGGTTGGGAATGTGAGCAGCCTTCTCGATGACTCTTATCTTCCTTCTGACTTTTTTGAGATTCCAGTTCTGTCACCAAGTCTTGTCAAGAGGACGTCGGAAAGAGGAAGCTCTCAGATCGGTTCTGGCGTTGCTTCTTCCTCCAGTTCGAGGAAGCGTGGTCTTGGTCGGTTGTTACCTGTTTCCATGTTCGTCTAGCGCTCAACCTTACTATACCCAATAGCCTCAGTAACAGCTGAACACACTTCCGCCCAAGGGACACAGAAGTGACAGAGGAATTCTAAATCCACCCATACTTCCGGTGAGTTTACATATATGTTCACACCCTGACATCTTGTTGAAAAGTAGTCTGTAACCGGCTCGCGGAAGGTTCCAGTCAGTGAAAATCAAATATCAGGCGAACTACCGACAGATAACCCCTATTTATGTCAGTTTGCAATGTGCCGGTTACGCTCTCGAGATGTTGACGAGCGGCCGTGCTCGCTCCCATATAATCGGAATGCTCGTTGGTGGGCCCAACGTTCAGCTACAGTATTACGATCGATCCATGATTCTCAAAACACGTGGGTTAAGGATATCCGACGAGAACGAGCGACGGTTGTTTGTCGCTGCTCTCTACGGTTTCACTCAGCTCACTCCAGCGCAATGGGGGTATTATCTTGAACGAGGATCAAGAAGATGTGGGGATGACTGCCGAAGAGGAGGGAAAATCTAGGAACGATCCTCTCGCTGGTATGGATTTACGCTTGACAAGGATGGCACACAGAAACGTGTTCGACTTGTTCGTCTCATATTTCGGAGTCACGGTGTCATAGGTCGTGGTACGATGGTGGCGAAGGCTATGTGCATGTCGAGTGGATGTGAAAGTGATTGGAAAGGGCCACTGGTGGTTAAGTTTCTAGTGAAGCGATAGAGTACGAACTCTTCGGTGAGGCTCTTACCAAGGCCGTGGATGAACATGCTTGGGTTCGAAATCGCCTTCCCCGTATCTCATGGTCTCGGGATATCCCTTTTGGCAAGGAAAAGGGCAACTAGCGAAACTTTTTCCCGACCACTATGAGAAGCAACATGCTCGTGCCACCGTACAACAATAGCTTCAGCCTATTCACGACCCGGTCACCCCTGGACAACTTGCACAGGTTTTATACGATATTCTCCAACGTATGTACTTTCATCAAACTCTTGTTTCTTTATCTCGGAACTGAGAACTAGTTTAGGTCATCGCTTGCTGTATCTGATTGCACCGGGACTTCAGTTTGAATGATATGATGTTTTGACGAGGTCTAGCGATGCGCAAGGTTTATGGTATTCTCAATGACTTCGATTTATCGTCAAGGATTACGCAAAAAATCCAGACCTTACTCTAATCAGCGCACTGGTACCAAACCGTATATGGCACTTGATCTCTTTGACCCCACCTGGGATCTCGGTCACTTTTATCGCTACGATCTGGAGTCGATCTTCTATGTATTGCTATGTCTTTGTTCTCGGGTACAAACGCCCTGGAGAGCTTTTGGACGCTTCTGACAAACCACCTCCTTTCGAGTCTTGGTTCATCGGAACCTATGACCAAGTGTGGCAGTCAAAAAATCTGTTCATTTACCGCAAACTGAACAACAAGACAAGCTATATCAATATACCCGTGATCACCGATGTGATCACTAACTTTGTTCGAAATTTTGAACCTTGGGCGGTCGGGATCTACCAATACATCAAACGAGGATATCTGCAGGAGCAACTTGTCGCACTGGACAGTAACGCTTGGTGGCGAATTTACCTACGCTCGTGCTGCTGCAATTATGTCGTACTTATGACGGTGTTCAGTTCAAGACGCGAGCTACCATATCGCTCGACTGACTTTTGGTTATCTAAGACATGTATCTGTAGACAATTTCCATGATGTTATATACTACTCGTACAGGTGAGACGATAGACGGATGGAAAGACAGAGCATAGGTTCTTAGTTTTCTATTTCTCATCACGTACTAAACCTCGATTTCACTAGCTTCGTTTCATTAGGAATTACTCCATGACAACGCAAATGAAAAAAAAGCTGGTCAGAGCAGGTACGCAGCCCTCGAATACTCTTATATTCGTTCACAATGATTGATGCGCGATAAACTTGGAATATGGTGTTGAGGATCCAGAGGCAATGTACGTACTGGCATGAAAGTTCTTCCCAACACGGTACCGTTTCCAATGGAGACAGTAAACGAGCTCCCAACCGCCATAAGCGATCTAAACCAAGTCATAAACGAGCGATTTTCGAAAAAAGTTGACTACCCATGGTGACGGTGGCACTATGACTAACACCCACTCTACAATGCACGAGTACTTGCCCACCTTCACTACGGGCATCGTCAATCCATGAACATGGTAAAGCGAATATTCACGACCTCGCATGTCTGTTGACGAGAAAAAGGGCGCCTTATAGATATCACATTGAGCCGTACCTCCAGCTTTAACGAGTGAGATGTCATTTATCCATTCCGTTCTCTCCATTTTGGTCTTCCTTCGTTTTCGAGCCAAAATCATCACAACAGTCTCTGACCGGCGTCCTCCATCACTTTCAGCTTCTCGTAATCTATAGTTCATTCCAAATGTCCAGATAGCTGCAAAGGCTCGACGCGTCGCGAGGAAGGTTTCGAATGGACAAACGTCGATAGATTAGCAGCGTATAGGCATAGTAATGAATTGGAGAGGATTGTATGGCTTTCGGCGGGAGTGCATTTCTTGTCGTTGAGGGGCCTTTGATGTTGAAGTACTCGAAGTGTATTGGTGGCCTGCTTATACCGAGATATCAGCTTCCACAGTCGCATAAAAAATAGAACTTGAACTAGCAGACTGATTAGTCCCGGCAGACGATGATGATGACTTCTCAATTTGGAAGGCTTATGTCACGTGGCGGGCTGTCCGAGACTAAGGTGTCATACGTAAAAATTGGAACGCGGCGGTCCTCTGGATTGTTCCAATGACATGTTTTGAATTTTTGAGGTTCACAACCATTCTTTTTTTCCATCTTTCCGCTGAACTTGATCTGATCTTCCCGCCTATCTCAATCAGAAGGAGCGTCAGAATCGACGTAAAGCGGCCATGGCCGTCTGGAAGCAAGTTTGGCCCTTTCTGAATCCGCGACTTGTATGTATAAATGCCAATGTTTTCGCATCCATCCGGATCCTATCTCATGAAGCTCATGTGGATACTGGTAGTACTGCTTGCGACTAATACTTGCAACTTTCCTGATCAACGATGGTCTATGAATATTGCCCCTTGTCCACTTAAATACTTCACCAGTCGAGCTGTCAGTGCTAGTTCCCTCCTTATATAAGTCCGAGCTGCAGATGATCTGTGCACTCAGTACTGTGAGGAGGGAAACCAAGGCTCTGAGTGGCTCTCAGAATGTTCTTCCAAACGAGTACTAGCATCTGTGAAGTATGTTGAGGGTTCACGTTCAGGTTCGGAGATGATCGATGAGGTTCAAATCTGAGACACCGATGGTCATTGAGGTTCCCACAGTGTCTAACGACCCCAAATTCCCTTCCCGTCGCAAAAACGTCAAACCACAACGCAAAAAAATAAATATTGAGACCCGTAGGTCTACCACTCCGGAAAAGCGTGTCATCCTTGTGCAGGGGCCATGCTAATCTTCTCTGTATCGTTCCAATT